>JAJMAW010000140.1:0-30449 GCA_030565085.1 Sugiyamaella pinicola
CCGGCGGCTGGGCTCTGCCCAGACCCGTAGAAACTCCGCTGCGCGGAGTTTGGCTTGGAGCGCTGCGGTGCTGTCGTGCTACGGGCTACGGGCTACGAGGTCCCAGCCAAACTCCGCGTAGCGGAGTTTCTACGGGTCTGGGCAGAGCCCAGCCGCCGGAGGCAGAGCGCCGGACAAGGAGGGTCGTATAGCGCCGCGTGCTGATTGTGCGCCACGATAGGATAGGCACGTAGTGAATAGCTATTACTGGGTTGGCTGACGAGATAGGCAGGCGGGACGTGGAGAACGAGGCGCTAGCTGGACGTGGCGTTGTGAGATAGCATCTGTCCATTGTTTGGCGCGGCGCTCTTCCTCGTTAGAAGAGTACGAGGCTACAGATAAAAAGAAACAATCAGGGTGAATAGATGATGGGGCAGGGGGTCAATGGGTGAATTGGAGTAAGGGGCGATGATGGCGATGATGATGATATCACATTGTGGTCCAGCCACGGTCTGGGCTCATCTTGTTCTGATTCATTGCTCGCTATCGGCTGGCTGGACTTCAGCCGAATTGCCGTATACATATTTTACATATCGGGTTATATCACAGTCATTGCAGCCACCTTGTTCTTGTGGCAGTAGTGGCTGGCAGTAGTGGCTGGCAGTAGTGGCTGACAGCCGTGGTAGTAGCGTGGTAATATCCCTAGTAATATCTGGTAGTAGCAGTAGTCGTAGCAGTAGCCGTAGCCGTAGCCGTAGTAGCAGTAGCCGTAGTAGCAGTAGCCGTAGCAGCAGTAGCCGTAGCCCTAGTAATAGCTAGTCATAGTACAGTAATAGCGTGTAGCGTGTAGCGTAATACCGTAATACCGTGTACCGTAATACCGTGTACCGTGTAGCGTAATAGCACAGTAATACCACGCCGATGTAGCCGTTTTCGCTCTCTCGTTCCTTTCTGCCGCCCGATTCCGGTTCTATCCGTTAACCACAGTAGTTTATTTCTTCCTTAATTCTTCCCTAATCGGCGTGACGCCCTAACCCGACCGGCATACAATTTTCATCGTCGTCGCCGTCGTCGGAGTCGCTTTCGCTTCGGACGCTTGTTTTCAGCCGTTGCGTCCGGCCGGTCCTTTTTTTTCTTTTTGTGTACTTTTTTTTTTCTGCGCAGAAAATAGGGCAGAACCGGGATTTTTCGCACCTATGCGCATATACGCACGCATACTTTGTCTCAAGAGATGAGTGCCAGCGTAGGCCAGCGTAGGCCAGCGTAGGCCAGCGTAAGGCCAGCGTGAGTCGAGTCGAGTCGAGTCAGTTAGCAGTAGTAGTAGCAGTAGTAGTAGTCGTAGGACAGTGCGAACGAGACACTGCGTAACGTGTGTATGCTGCTGGGAGAAATACATAGTGAGCAGCATAGAATGAGAGACAGTGTGAGAATTTTGAAATAAGAAACAAATATATAGCAGTAATAAGTACCTACCGTGCCGATTGACATTCGATTCATTCTTTTCCAATTTATATATATTGGCACTGAACAGTATTTCAACACACTCGTTCAGTCTGTTATTGTAAATATTTGTATTATAGGGTTTGATCAGGAAGCTTCTTTTTCTCTTTGATTGATATTACCTTTGTGTCAAGACGATTAGCATTATTAGCATTAGCACCACCAACACAAACACAAACACTTTTAGCATCATTAACAGAACAACTCGCCTTTTTGATTAACCTTTATTACTTCTCTATGTTCCATGTTCCATGTTCCATGTTTTGACTTCTAACTTCTACTCTACTTCTACTTCTACTACTGATCAATCAACGGTATCTTCTGAACTGATTACTTTTTATTCTTTCTATTACATCACGATCATACTTATATGTCATTATCATTCAGATTCAACGGATTCTTATAACGTCAAAAACAGAAACGACCAAAATGGCTTCAGTGCAATCTACTTCGTTGGCTGCTGCTTCTAGCATATCAATTGGTTCTACCGTAGGCTCATCAATAACCAGTAGTAGTAACAAGCCAGTAGCGAAAGGACTAGTGGATCAAAAGCAGCAGTCAATTGATAGTACAACATCCAAACAATCAGTGCTCAACACAGCAAAACCATCATTTGTTCCTATAAGACCAGCATTTCGTCCATTACTACCTAAACCATGTAGTGCCAGTGCACCGACCACTGGCTGGACATCAACATCTGAAATCACCATCAGTTCACGACATCGCATAGACACAACACTACCAACAACAAGAAAGGGCCGAAAATCGGTCTCCAAAGGTAAGTTAACAAAAGACGATGGAGAAGGGAACAAGAAGAAGAATTTATTGGATTATGGAAATTTACAGGGGGTGGAAATTATAAACCATCATCATCATCTCCGAGCGTTTGTTGTTCTTTGCATGGCCAGTTTTTCCGCTAAATTTCACTTTGCCCCCACGGTTACCCCTTTTAAACGGCCTGCAACCGACTCTATTCCACTATCGAGAACCGACGGCCGGCAGTAATTTGGTGCCGAGATCTCTCTCTCCCTGCTTCCCCCGCATCCGATTTCATCCGTGCATACTCAACTGCACAGCCGCACCTATTTACCCCTGGCGACTCTTTTCGGAGTCATCTTAACCGGCATGCCCGCTTGGTCCCGTATTCCCATCTCCATCTCCGTCTCCATCTCCGTCTCCGCCTGACAGCCACACGATTCAAGCCCTCCGCGAAGCGGAGCCACGGGTCTGGGCAGAGCCCAGCCGCCGGAGGCAGAGCAAGCGACGACCGCCCATTGAATTGGATTTAACTAACCTCACCGGCAGACAAAAAACCCACTGGCGGAAGTAAACGTCGAACTAAGAGCGCCACGGTCGACTCGTCGTCACCGGTCTCGGCCATAACTGCTCAGCTTCCATCGACCATCTCACCGTCGAGTCTGATTACGAAAAGAAAAAAGAGCCCCTCGACGGGATCTTCCGGTCTTGCTTCATTACTAGCATCCACGAACAGCAGTACCTCGGCCGGGTCAAGCAATGGCATCGGATCTATAGACCGCAACGATTCATCATCATCGTCTCCGTCGCTGGTATCAGCAGGGTCCACAGCTGCACCATCCAGCTTGTCAAGAGAGCCTTCACCAACATCGTTGGCTAACAATAGCAACGACAATACCCCGACAATTGCCAAACCACTCTCCTCGATGCTGGCATCAGTGGCTCCTGTCGCGGCTGCCGCGACCGCTTCTGCAATCAAAATGTCGAAGAAAGGAGCCAATGTCATGCTGTCGTCAGTGGTTGCGGCCTCTGATATATGGACGACCCCTGTTAACCCCGGTGTCATTCCGTTGTGGGAAAACAGCTCGGACCATGAAGAGACACAGTCGCTAGGCGGTGTCAGCGAAACAGATGGATCGCCAATGACAACCTCGCTGACGCTCATGGGTGATGACACATCCACCACCGAGCTAAATAACGTGAGCATGTACTCGCCAGACCTTGTTCTGTCGCTAGAAAGCTATCTCACGCCCGAGCCTGACGATAGCGAGATCCCCAGCTACGACCCCCTCGAGTTCCTCGGGCCAACTATAAATATCTTTTGATGAGAGAAACGAACCACCGATATATATGACCATGAAAACGATTAATATATACTATACTAAATGCATGTCATCGCCACGAGTAGCTCGCGAAGCGAGCACAACGGGTCCGGGCAGCGCCCGGCCGCCGGACGCCGTGTCCACCACCCCTAGTTGTGGTGCACATGCTCAACCTGTGATGAAAACCACTCCCACGGTGGACTGAGAGGCCGCTTGCCATTGTTGATTGACGGATAGATATCTTCAAAGAAGAAAATTAAATGACCCACGGCGATGCCCACCAACTGGCCCTTGAGAGTGCTCTGATCAAACACTACCGATAGCAGGGCTAGCACCCAAGGGAAATAGGGCGCCGAGAACATAAATAGCCCGACGAATGAAAGGTGAACATCAGGGTTCCGGCGCGCCCAGAGGTAGATGATTGCTATGGATAAACAAGGGCCCAGGAACATCAGATCTGGCTGAAACGTCGCTACCAATAATAAAGATGCCATTGCCAAGAGCAGCAGCCATACGTAATGGCCGGTTCTATTTCGATAAAAAGACTCTTCGAGCATCCGCGAATACCTAGACACAAAGAATATGGAAAAGATGAGATTCAGACTCAACGGTCCAAAATAGATAAATGCAGTAGCCAATCGCCAGTATTCATTATGTTCAAACACCATTCGATATATGTAAGGGAGTTTAAATAGAGACACCATACCGCACTGCTCGAGAACAGCCGTCACGACGATTGAACTGGTCCATACTCTTGTTACTAACGGGACGTCTAAGAACCACTCAAGAGGTAATCTTTCCATGATGTGATTTATAATTACTGCTGGAAACAACGATGGTCTTATTATTACGTATATATAATAAGTGCATGAAAGTTGACAACAGCGTATATCGTTTAATGGGAGGGTTCGTCACAGTAGAATTCCATTGCTAAACATACATAATTGTTATAGTGAGGTAAAAGAAGCGCTTTCTCAATCCGTCACGTGCCGGAACATAACGCTTCCATGATTTGGTCAATAAGAGATGAAGTAATACCGAATGATCTCTTGTGCTCGCTCGGAGAATATGTGGCATTCAGTGGAATGAGCTTGGTAGTAGACATGAGAATGGCGACCGCACCGTATCTTAGAAGCCTATAGCCTTTATATAACCATGTATAAATTCTTACCCGCATGTACTAATTGGGTATTCTCAGGAGCACTACTTCCTTTAGCCAGTTATGAGCGAATTAACAGACAATATTATCCCAGTTATTTATAGGACGATGTGCCAAATATTCCAATCCTTTGCTTTACTATCTCCCCCTTACGGTTAGGTTTAGATTCCATTTTAGGACTCAGGGGCAATACTTGCATAGCCGTTCAATGGACACAGTGGTTATTTAATCTCATCTTCCTACGGCACTGATCTGAACTTAACATCACATCCGCCACCCTCATCAGCTAATATCTACTCGGATCGTCCTTTTCCCTTATCATGAAACTCGAATCGTGGTCGGAGGAAAATGAAAAAGTAAGCCAAGTTACTCTTACCCAAGTCCAGATCAAACTAACGAACGAACCTTTAGATTATTTGTGGTCCGTATTCCTATCTAAGCAAAGTTCCTGGCAAGGACATTCGTCCTCGATTAATTGCTGCATTCAACACAGTACTTAAAGTCCCTGAAGATAAGCTTGAAGTCATTTCCAAAGTTATTGAGATGCTACACACAGCATCTCTCCTTATAGACGATGTAGAAGATAATGCCAGTCTTCGAAGAGGCTTTCCCGTTGCTCATTCAATTTTTGGAACCGCCCAGACTATAAATTCTGCCAATTATATCATGTTTGTTGCTCTTCAGGAAATTTTCAAATTAAACTCTAACGACAGTGTCAAAATCTATGTCGGTGAGTATGACTAGACTGACCGGTAGCTCCGCTGCGCGAAGGGCTGGGAACTAACAGTCGTGATAGAGGAGATGAAGAACCTTCACCGTGGCCAGGGTCTCGATTTGTACTGGAGAGAGACCTACCAATGTCCCACCGAAGAGGAATACACCCAAATGGTAATGAACAGTACGTATTTGCATTCGACATGTACGCTGCCGTGTTGCCTCTAACTTAACTTTCTTTCCCAGAAACTGGTGGATTATACCGCCTTGCTGTAAGACTGATGCAATCCGTCAGTCCTGTAGATATGTAAGTTACTACGACGACTATTATCCGCTCTACTGGACCTTGACTAACGAAAATATCCTTAGCGACCTTGTGCCTTTGGCGAACCTTTTGGGCGTTCTTTACCAAGTTCAAGACGATTTTCTCAACCTTCAATCTGAAAGTTATTCCAAAAACAAGGGCTTCTGTGAAGATATCACTGAGGGAAAATTCTCCTTTCCTATTCTTCACAGCATTCGTGCTGATACGTCAAATAAAGAAATAATTAGTGCGTTATCTTCGTCTGCCAGGGCTTCGTCAAATTAAACTAACATTGTTATAGACATACTGAAACAGCGTACCATGGATGTTTCACTAAAAGAGTATGCGGTTTCATACATGCGTGATACAACTAAAAGCTTTGAATACTCTAAGAAAGTTGTTTACCAGTATGAGCGTATGAGCCGTGAAATGGTCAGCGATTTGGGCCAGAAATACGATATCACAGCGCTGGAGAAGATTATTTCTAACCTCGTGATGATTTAACAGAGGAATATTTATTATAAACTATTATAAGCGCTGCCTCGGGCTCGCTCTCTAATTCTGATCAAGCGAAGCGAGTTACGGGTCTGGGCAGAGCCTAGCTACCGGAGCCAGAGTAGAGGGGTGTACAGCTGCAGGTTTTGATGGATAACATTTAAGGATATTTACGTCTTCTTACTTTTGCTGTCTTCTTCGTCAAATTCGATTTTCTTTGCTCTGAAATAGTCTCTTAGACAACTGGATCCATGCCAGTCAAAAGTCTTGTCTGGCATACAAGAGCAGGTAAGACCCTTCTTTTCTTGGTCAGCAGGACAGTGATAGAAAGGAGGGTGTCGATAGCCAATATCATCGAAGAAATGGATCTCACTTTTTTTGAGAAAGAGCGAAGCGGCAATGGAATGGACTGGAGCATCACCCCATCTTTCGTAAAAGAAGCCTCCCGATTTGTCAAGGTGATTGAAGTATTTCTGGTACACATCGCTTCTCCAGAAATCCATGTCGGCCACTTCGAAATTACTCCAGAAATGACACAAATTATAGCTTTTGAGTTCGTCAAAGGAGATAAACTTTTCCAGACGGTCTTTTTGAAGAGCATCTGGGTTCTCGTTGATAAAATCCAAAGTGGTGTTCCATAGGGTTCGAATAGTTGATCTGAATTCAGTGATAGAAAGAGTCCAACCGTATTTTTTCTCATTCTCGCTCATGTATCTGAAAACATCGTAATCAATATCGCACAACAAGGAAGTTTCAGGTTCAACTCGCCAGTAATATCTATAATCTTGCATTAGTGGGTGATGGAAGAAAAAACCACTTTCGTATCTACACATGTGTCTGTACTGCTCGTTGTCTCCATAAATGATTTTTTCCTCTTTCATTTTTTTTCTTGTTTGAGCAGCCTTCTCTTGATCAATCCATTCGGGATAGCCCCAGTGAGTTTCGTTAATAATACCAAACTTGGCTTCGCCAGTGATGAGACGACTGACAAGTCTCTTGAATTCTGGAGTAAACTCCTTGTTGTTCAAGAATACCCAGTCGTAATGATATCTAGAATTGAATCGATCTTGCACAGACCTAATGCTAGGAAGAAGGTTTTCCAAATCTTCGTTTCTTGCCAAAGTAACAAAAGTAGCATTTTCACGTCTGTATTTGGATAATTTAGACGCCAGCTCAGGAGTGAATCCTGGCAGTATAGGATCTTCTGAATCATTGTTCATGTCATTATTGGAAGAAGAGGACGATGATGACGAATAGGTCAGTTTGGCAAAACTTTCCGGAGTAGTTTTTCTTACAACCACTACAAATAGGAATGTAAAGACTGCTGCTAGCACGATAAAAACTCTTGATGATCTCATGTTGTAAATGAATAGAATAGAAATGGAAGGAGGAAAATTACAGTTTGAAAACAAAAAAGAAATCAATCAAAAAATCAAAAAAAAAAGAGAGACCGTAGTGCTGGTTTGTCGTATATGAAACACAACACCTTTCTTACAAAGAAAGTAAAATACAGGGGAGATAACGTAGATAAAAAACCAACAACCTCTTAGTAATAAAAAAAATTAAGATATACTTTATAGTTATGTTCCTGTCTCACAAATCCAAACTTAATTTTTCCTTTCGAGTGCGCGCGTGTTGTAGGATGATAAGAAGTTTAACTTTTAGCCTACTCTGTTTTAAGTTGAGCCAGCATGTTTGAACTGAGATTATTAAGGACTACAAACGTAATAGCGCTGTAATCCGAGTAGATCAATCTCAACGAAAAAAAAAGCAACATGCTCCTTAGAAGAGATACTCCGTGTTAACGGGAGCCAGTCTAGCAAAATGCATGCAAACAAATGGAATATAACACTATAAGTGACATGATATATTAATAGTAGTAGAGAAGCGTGAGAGAGAGCTATTGATAGATAATAGATCAGATGGGAACAAACCTGAGACAAAGCGTGTAAACGAGTAAGAGCGTTAGTTCGTTAAGACAACTGTGTTACCGGCTGGCTGGCTACCTGGGCTTGAGAGCCCAATACAGAATAAACGTGAGACAACAGGCGGTTAGAGGCGAATTGTACGGTACAACCAAACACGCGGTAGAAGACCACCACCACCACTGCAACTAAAACGCCAATAGCAAAGCCGTTTCAGTCGGAAAAGCTTTATGAATAGATAATATTTTGCAAAAGAATAACACTCTACTGTGTCTGTGTCGTGCCTACTTAAAGTTCGTCAGTAAGTGTAGTTGACCGACCTACTTGGGCCCACTCTGCCTACTACTACCGTTCCCCTGCCGCCAGCTGCCGCCTACCACTAATCATCATCATGTAACCAAAACGGAACATGAAGTTGCGTGTATGTAAGGGGGAAGGTGATGAACGCTGATGACGCCTATAGCACCGACAGCGCTCATTCTCCATACAGGGTTGTATCAGCGTGTCGGAGATGATATCAGTGTGCTCGAGCGCGCTCGAGATGGAATCTGTATAGTGTAAATAAGCGTACAGCGTGTATAATGTAGAATTCCCCTGAAATCAGATATATGATGAAATGTGCGCGGCTAATGGTTATATCGAGATTACTATAAACGCTTATTTTTGATTTCAGAAAACCACGATTACTATTTTTAGTGGGACAGCTTCTCTAAAATCAAACCGAATTGCAATTTTGAATGAGCAAACCGTATCGCAAACTATGGATCTAATTCAATTAATGTTTGGTATTTCATTTTTTTCTTTATCCAGATAATGTTTTCAATTAAAAACGTTCGGTGTGAGTATTAACAACATAGAAACAAATAATATCGATGTAAAAGTGTTTACTAAAGTCATTCCATGGTTTATAGATGTAGAGTATGTTGTTAGATCCAATAATCAGAGCAGAAAAGGAATGATATTTTATGTGAATTCGAAGTCATTAACCTATTTAATCAACTATGTAGGGTTATTCCGATCCCGAGTACGAGTCTGATATAATGTCTGACGAGACAGAAGATTATAAGCGAGTATATAGACGTTCCATTTGACGAACTAAATCCAGATAAAATAAGTATAATTAATCCTAACTAATGATTTAACTATATTGTTACACACATAAACAGATATATCGTCGAATGATTATATGTCAAATATTATTAAATACGTCACATTTCAACTTATTAAACTAAGCAGGGAAACATTTGAAAAAGTACAAGATTGAAGGGATAATTCAATGAATTTAAACCACTAGAATGAAATAAACCGATCGATCTAAGTAAGTACACACACGGTCGTTTATCTCTTTCGAGGTTCAACAGAGTCGGATACAAGAATACGTCAATGGAATATATGCAGAGCATGTCCGTGAAGACGTGTGTCAGTATCGTCAATCAGATCAGATGACCTACCATTAACTCATCAGTGACCATCTGCGTAGTAATATTGAAAATTCATTACTCTCTGGTACCTCTCGTCCCTGTTGTCATTATAGCATATTGGCCTTCATGTCTGGTCAATCAAAATCTTCTCCTAAGTCGTCAAATGGACTAAAAGAATCCCTAAAGCCGAAAAAGAAAAATTCCAGTCCTGCTCAGAAAACTTCAACCAATAAACAACACAACAGCGATACCCCCCTGAAGCCTTCACAGACCGTACGACGACGACAAAAAAACAATGCTTCTTTCTCCTCCAGCACCTCAACCCCGTCCTCATCAAAGCCAAATTCATCTCTCAGTAGTCCCACACGAAGTAGAAGGCCAAGTTATACAGGAGGCTCGATTCTCCCTCCATCTCCATTCCTGAATTCTCCTCTAACTGAATTTTTATCCCCATTTAAAAGAGCATCTACTCAGTGGGTAGCTAGGTATATGGTTATTTCATTTGCAATAATCATCCGATCCGCAGTTGGTTTAGGTCCATACTCTGGCTTCGAATCTCCACCGATGCATGGGGATTTTGAAGCGCAACGACATTGGATGGAATTAGCTATCCATCTGCCAATTAAAGATTGGTATTTTTATAATCTGCAATGGTGGGGGCTGGATTACCCCCCTTTGACTGCCTATCATTCATGGCTACTAGGTAAAATTGGATCTGCTATTAATTCAACCTGGTTTGCCCTTGATGCGTCCCGTGGCTTGGATGATTATAATCTAAAATCTTATATGAGAGCTACCGTTATATTCAGTGAACTGGCCTTATATATCCCTGCTGTGATATGGTTTGTTAGATGGAGTGGTACAAAAGGACCCCATAGACTTAGTCCGATTGACCAGACGATTGCCGCAGCTGCAATAATCTTCCAGCCAGCTGTTATCCTTATTGATCATGGCCATTTCCAATACAACACTGTTATGCTTGGATTGGCTTTATTGTCAATTGTAAATTTAGTCAATGGCCATCGGTTAACTTCAGCATTTTTTTTCGTTCTCTCTTTGGGGTTTAAGCAAATGGCCCTTTATTATTCACCAGTTATCTTTGGTTATATGCTTGGAGATTGTATTTTCCCAAGAATTAATATTTTACGATTGTTTGGAATTGGGCTCGTGGTCATTTCCACTTTTGTTGTACTTTTTGGTCCTTTGCTGCTATCAGGAGGTCTGCCAGTTATTTCTCAAAGTATCCATCGCATATTCCCATTTGCAAGAGGAATATGGGAAGATAAAGTTGCAAATTTTTGGTGTACAATCAATACTTTTGTCAAACTGAAACACCTTTTCGATGACACACAGTTGCAGTTTATAAGTTTAATAGCTACTTTGGTTTCAATCACTCCGCCAATGGTTGTAGTGTTTCTGAAACCTCGTCCGGATCTTCTTCCTTGGGCATTCAGTGCTGGAGCCTGGGGGTTTTTCCTGTTCTCGTTTCAAGTTCATGAAAAAAGTGTGCTACTGCCATTAATGCCAGCAACTCTTTTATTATCAAGTTCAGACCCAAATACTGTATCAATAGTAGCGTGGATCAACAATATTGCTACCTTCTCACTCTGGCCACTACTCAAACGTGAAGGGTTGATTCTCCAGTACGTAGTAATTGTGTTCCTATGGAACTGGCTCATTGGGAATTTTAATCCTTCTCGTTTCTCCAAAGTCATTCCTTCTTCCTGGTTCATGAGACTAGTCCAACTAGGTTCCTACCTTTCAGTGATCAGCCTACATCTTGCCGAATACCTTGATCCAACGGCTCTTGGACTTGTCTCTCGGTACCCAGACCTATACGTGTTAGGAAATGTCACCCTATCATTTGCATGTTTTACTTTATTTTGGCTATGGACTTTATATAAGCTTGTAACATTATAAATGTAACTAGATAGTTCTCCTTCGAACAATTATGTTGCCCTAAAGCGAACCTCAACAGAATTAAAATATTATCAGCTGAAGATTATTAACAGGCATTTAACAAATCAATCTCCTTCCAGCCATTTGTGCAATTAGAGAATCGAAAGCAAATCCCATACTACTTGGTATTCCGGAAGTGAGTTTGTAAGATGAAGAGAAAAGAGAAGGAAAGATGAGACTGACGAAAAATTATTTATAGTCAAAAGCGAGCCGCACCAACATTCATGTAGCCTTGATACGCGCCGATCTTGGGCTGCCTGTCTCTGTCTCTCTCTCTCTTCGGTATTTCGTGAAGAAAATAATTACCTCTCGTCTACTTCCGGCGGCTGGGCTCTAAACAGACCCTACTACGCAGTTGGCCAACCGCACTCGAGGTGGCTGCCGAGCCTGCTCTGATCAATCAATTAATATCAAATATATATAAAACTATTATCTGGCAGTTATAAAAAACCTATTTAAACTAAGTAGTATTTGCATTCCCATTTTCATTTCCTTTACCATTGCTCCTCTTTTTTTTGTCTTTACACGTAGGAATTGTTATATTCTTCAGCTCCCGGTCAGCAGTGAATAATCCCCACTGCGTCTCCCACTGAGATTCAGGGGTGTTCCATCTTTCTTTCCATGGTTGGTCAATAGCCTCGAACCAATACCAACCAACTTCTTTCTGGCTATATTCATGCTGATTGCAAATCCAGCTGTCCAGAAATGATTGCATCTCTGATAGTCCGGCTACAGAGCCTTGGATTCTGCCTCCTCCACTAGGCCATCCGACTTCCGATATAATGCTGGTTGCATTTTCTGGCTGGATATTAGGCATGATTTGCTGTAATAAGAAATCATAAGTCCACCGGGCAGAAATGCTCACATGAACACCACCGAAAAATGGGTGGATATTAGCAGCCATAATATCCACATGTTTGGCCAGTTCTGGAGTCCATTTAGATCCAATCTCTGACGTTCCCACAGGAATATGACTGGCGTTAATGGACCTAAGATAATCCTTAACATGGTCAATGTAATTAATCAATTCCTCAGTTGTTAAATCTCCGCGGAATAACACTTCGTTTCCAATTAATATAGAATTAAAATAATGCAGTGGATATTTGGTAAGAAGGTTTTCCATTTCTGTTATCTGTCGTATCGATGATTCGTGTGCTTTATCAATCCATATTCCAAGTGATAATGACATATTAGTTACTCCTAAATCTTGAAAGGAATTTAAAATGAGAGAAGCTTGGTTACAGTCAGTTCCGTAAATTCTTATTCTATCAGTGAGTTGCGAAATAAGTGCAATATCCAGTGTCACGTCCTTTTGAGTAACACCGCATTCGGGGTACTGAGCATTTCGTGGTGTATAGTTAATACCATAAAATACTTTGTGTAGATCCTCTCTGTCTAGTAGAGATTTCACCTGCGGGTCTGTTATAGTTATTTTCTTTCGAGCAGCACTGTTCTTATTCCCGCCATTGCTCTTGGAGTTGGATTGATTTTTATTTTCTTGGTAGCTTGTACGATTATTAGTGTCTTGATTCCATGTCTCTGTATCTTGTTTCTCCTCATACTTACATTATAAAACAGATTAAAAGTATTAGAAACACAGGAACTGCAATCCACAGCACGATCTTCAAAATATTGATCGTTCTAGCCCAGCCCTTTTTACCGGGTTCAACGTTGGTAGAAACAAAACTAGGAGACCTCTCGCCGGAGCCCTCCTTTTCAGTCCCATCACCTGCTTCATTTGACTCTTCGTTCAATTCTTCACCCTGCTCAGCCGAATTGGTTCTAGGTCTTCTCTCTGTTTCGGTGATATCGTCAGCGAGGGATCTCGAGGCATTCCCCGGACTAACAATACTATTATCCCCGTGATCATCCTTACTCTCCTCTCTCCAGGATGACTCTGTCATAGTCTGTGTCTCGGTTTGAGAGGTTGTAGTCGCCGCTCTCTCCCCCAGTGGACGTCTAGGTAATAATACTTCATCATTTGTATTATCTTCTATAATCTCCTTTGGAACTATATGCTTTCTGTTAGAGCTGATATCACTAGGCGTCATAGCTAGCGATATTCGGCTGTGGTTTGAAAAATTTGTTAGTGGCATGGATTGCTGACTACCATGATCCGGTAAATCTCTAATGGTTTGCTCTGCAGATTTGGATTCACCGTAGTTAATCATCTTCGGTACTGACACGGCTCTTAGCTGCGGTTTACTAGGTTGAGATAGTAATGGAGAACTTCCGGTCGAACTCTGATCTTCTATATATAACCTGTTAGAAACATGTCCAATTTTTTGGCCTCAGTAAGTCTGAAACTTACCCTTTCTCTTCGTATCCTCTTTATCTAATAGGGACCTCAGCTCTTCGGGACGTATACCTGCATATTTATCATGAATAGGAGTTGAGGCGTCACCAATATTATTTGCTTCATCTGCTGTGCTATCAATATTCTGGGCCGCGGAGCCCTGGGCAGTGCCAAAAGTATCGAAAGAAAGGGACGCTTGGGCTTCCGACAAGACGTTGAGTTCGGCAAGACTGTCTCCATCGATCGGCTCTTCTTTGGCACTTGAACTTCTACCTGACACTGACAGATTAATTTTCGAACTTGTCTCCATCACCATTTGCACTGAAAACAAAAGATCACTGGTAAACACCTCGATTGCCTAAACTTTTAAACTAGTTTAGAAAGAAATAGTGATATATAATTGATCGATTAAGCCATTATTTGTAATTATGGATCAGCTGAAAAACACTTGTTCATTATGGGCGAAAATCTAATGCATCGCTTGTAATAACCGGATTCGATTATGGAAACTGAACATCAGATGAGGCAAGACGAGAGAGAATGAAATAAAACAAAAAAGAACGTTATTTTTACTAAATCTGCTATTATATTAACCATGAACCGGACTTGATTCTAAAATACTGTGTAAAAAAATAAAATGGGATCGGATCATGAGTATATGAACCAGTTGTTACCCAAACGATAGCAGTAGGGATACGCGTAAAAAAAGAAAGACTTAGATTGTAATCCCTTTACACTGTGGAATTGTTATATTTTTCAATTTTCTATCTGCGGTGAACAACCCCCATTGAGATTCCCACTGTGAGTCAACAGTGTTCCATTTACTTTTCCAAGGCTGATCAAATGCTTCATACCAATACCAGCCAACATCGGTATCTTGATTAGTACAAATCCAATTATCCAAAAAAATTTGTAGTTGTTCCTGACCTGCTATTGCCCCTTGTAACGCACCGCCACCACTCGGCCAACCAACTTCAGATATAACGTATATTACACTTGCAGGGTTTATTCTACCTGCCACTTGTCGAAGTAGAAAATCATAGGTCCATTTAGTGGAATTTTTGACATCAACTCCTCCAAAAAATGGATGAATATTTGCTGCCAGGATATCAACATGTTTAGCCAAATCATGGGACCACTTGGAGCCAATTTCAGAAGAACCGACTGGAACGTCTTTTATTCCATGTCTTCTCAGAAATGTCTTTACATACTCAATAAACGCAACCAATTTCTCCGCACTTATATCTTCACGGAATAAAACATCATTCCCTACAATTATCGAGTTAATATACTGCTGAGGGTATACCTTTATGAGGTCACGAAGCGCTCTAATCTGTCGTAATGATATTGTCAGCGATGCATCAATCCACACTCCTACGGAGACCGTCATGTCCAGTTTCAAATCTTGAATAGCATTGAAAATATATGCCACTTGGTTACAATCTGTAGAATAGACTTTGACCCGTTTAGTTAACTGTGACATTAGAGCCATATCTAAAGTAACATCACGTTGACTAACATTACATTCAGGATATCTAATTAGTTAGCTTCAAAAACAAAAGTCTTTGTTTTATTTGTATTGAACAAAACGCCAAACTTATTTGACTTACAATGCATTCCTAGGAGAGTAATTTAAACCATAAAATGTTTGGTGAAGGCTGGGATTGTTTAGCAACTGCTTTACTTCCTTATCATCCTTGGTTATTTTCTCGTACTGCATATTTTCTAGATAAGACGATAAAGCCGAGTCTGTGTCGTGATTTTTTCTATGATACGTTAGTAACGTCTGGTGATATTCATGATGAAAAATCAAATAATCTTACATTGGAGTGCTTAGGCCAGCAATAAAATAGATCGATAACACACTGATAAGGAACAAAACACTGGAAAGAATGATCAGTTGTACTCTTTGAGATTTTTTCTCCTCTACTTTGGCAATATTTTCGGATTCATAGCTACTTTGTTGAGCAATCTTCTCTTCTTCGGGGGTAGAATCATGATTTCCAAGGCTGGTATTACTTCTGCTCTCTACTGTCTCTTCGTTGATGTTATTGTTATTTGGGCCATTATTAGGCTGCGAACTAAAATTTGTAAACACTTGATGATCTTGAGTCATTGGCCCGGCATCAGTAGCTGTCAGCGTTCCCGATACTGTTAATGTCTCTGTACCGATTGCAGTAACGAGCCCTGTCCCGGTTCCAGTGGCAGTTCCTGTTAGTGTACCAGTTGCAGTTTCAGGTACTACTGTTCTTGTGGTGGTTTCCAATTTACCCGTGGGTGAAGCACCGACGCCTAGATTAGGCTTTGGACCCTTGACAATCCTCAGTGGTTTTGTACTTGAAAGCGAAAAGAACTTTGGCCTCACTGAAATTTGTGTATCGTCAGATACTGTATCTCGACCCTCCGAGTATGTATGACTGTTGACACTAAGCCGGGGAGCTACTGGGCGTGGCGATCCAGTCGACCGCATTGATACTGGAAGAGGCACTTCCCCATTCAGCATCTCCTCCAAATCGGCCATACTTGTGTATTTATTATGAATAGGAGTTGGCGGATCCGTCAGTTCAGATCGTTCTTTTGTCGTACCAGTGTCTTTGTCCCATTCATCCTTATCATTATCCATTACGTGCGTTAGAGCTGAATCAAACCGGTCGAGATTGAATGCTGGACTTTTACTTTCAATCGTCAGACTACTTGTGCTGTCGTGGTTCTTATGATGATGGGTTTCCGATTTTTTCGATGATTCATGTTTGGAGGACCTGGGTGAAAGCATTGTCTCATGCGGAGGATGTTCGCAAAAGCGGGGTTTTCTTTATATTTAGAACTCGACTGAAATTAATACTAGATTAGTTTTATTTATTAATTATGAGACTATTGTAAATGGTCATTATGGAGAAAAAGAGACGGAGCACTTGGTGATTATTATGCAGGGGGGGTAGGTGACGAAAAGGAAGAGATTAACATTGTGCTATCAAATAAAACAATCGCACAAAAATACAGTGAGAGATCAAGATAAGATGAGGTGTTTGAAAAGAGAAGTCGTATGAGTAAATAGAATAGAAACAAGTTATCTGTTTATAAGCCGTCACTTTACCTACTCTCAAAAATGCACGGCTAAATAGCGTCGATAATGCTTTTTGAATGCACCCTAAAGCTCTAGCACTCATATCTTTCTTCTAAACAACTGCCATGATACGAATGGGCAGAAGGCCGCCTAGGAATCCATCAATATGCTTGTTCCAGCATTCCCGTGGTTTTCGCTCTTCTCCGACGACGAGATTTGAACTGCTATCAATAGTAGGACCAGCACATGATGCGTTCCGACAGCTCCAAATGTTTACAGGCTTGGAATGGCATACATTTATCCCGCTAACCACGATTATATTACGGACCACTTTCACATTACCAATAAGTGTAATGAACAGAGTTCGAAGCCGCAAGCAGATGGAGTTACAACCTCTTCTATCAGGTATGGGACCTATTCTCAAAGCTCGATTAGCAGCTTCGCCAGCTGCTAAAAAAGGTTTGCTCACTAGAGAACAGATTGAAGTTCTGAGTGCGAAAGAGAAGCGAAAACATCGAGTCAGGTTATTCAAAATGTTTAAATGCCAGACTTGGAAATCACTGGTGCTATTGCCAACTGTCCAGATCCCTTTATGGGTAACAATGTCACTAGTTATTAGATCAATGTGTGGCTGGTCTGCAATTGAAGGAGTCCCCGTTGAAACAGGTTTCACTACTGATTCCTTTCTTTGGTGCACGGATTTGATAACTCCAGATCCGTATTTTGTAATTCCATTAGCAATCGGGGCTGTTAGTATGGCAAATGTTGAATGGAATGTAATACATACTCTTAGCCCAGCTGCCAGGCGAGAGAGAGAACTGCAGAAGATCTTAAATACCAATAGAAATAACGCTGATGCTGTTGCAACTATGTCTGGTCAGAGTAATGTATCTGGTCCTAGCGTACCAGGCATTATATCTAATATCGCCCGCGGCGGAACAATCATTTTTATGACTATTGCACTTCAGGCGCCTAGTGCTCTGTGTATCTACTGGTTATCGTCAAACACATATTCTTTGGTACAAAACATGCTTCTGGATACATTTTTACCAATCACAAACACACCGAAACCATTAACTATATCCCCTGATACAATGCAATTGGATGGAGAGAATTGATGTTCAAACAATTTCTCTTTCACGAACCCTTTACGAATTAACGAACAAATGTTTGTATATACTTTTTGACATATAGAAACATGTACATAAATAATAGCTACATCTAAGCAACCTCCTGTTTTCTAAAAATACAAATAAAATAAGCACGCCTGTAAGCCATTTTTAAAGCTCTCTAATCCTGGACACTACCATCTCTTGGACGATATACAACACCCTTTCCGTGCAAATCCTGAACGATATCATCGGGAAGTTTACCGTTTACCTTGACAGCATACAGTCCGGTTTGGAATCCATCTACTCGAAGCCATTTAGCAACCTACCAAGGTTAGTTGTATATAAGGCACCGATGGCCTACGGATCATCCCGTTATCTGTAATCGCAACAACTTACCCATGATGCACCAGTATCACAAACTGCTACTTGACCTTCAAAAGCTAAAACAAGCAGTTAGTTGAATGCTTATTTTACAATGACATAGCCGCTACATTATACGTACAAGGACTGGTACAATCTTGTACTAAGCTATCATCCGATTTGAATGCTAAGATCGATTCACAGTTTGGGCAACCGTTATTGACAAAGTCCTAGGGTACCTGTTAGTAAAATACGTCTAGTGTATACATACACCATCTTATAACATACTCTAAACGGCTGAATGATGCCACAAATCATACAAGCACGATCTGTCCTAGAAGACATGGTTTATGAGTGAAAAATAAATGAACACAAAAAGGTTAGTAAAGTTCATGAAGTTGTTGAGTCGGTGAAGCCAAACGTCGCCCGATAACTCACTCAGCCGTGCCATATTGTTTCTCCACTAGCCGCTTTACTTTACTTTACTTATCATTTATTGTCTATTTAAATCTATAGATCAGTGTCAATTACGTGTTTGATTTGTATTTTTATATTCGATATTCATATTCATCCTCCGTTACTCCGCGTTCACGCTAGCGCGCTGGGGGTTTGACTTCCAAACCCAAGTAATTCGGAGAAGACCCATTTGTGGGCCAATTGCTTTTAATTACTAGATAAACAAACACATGGCCTTGATCCCCACTGGTGTACCTAGCAGTTTCCTCATCTCTAATCCACATTAACAGATTTCAAAAAGGGCTCCAACCATCATACTTGGGAGACTCTTCGTTGATGTGGCTCAACACACTGGCAGGGTCCAACCGATGCTCTTTCTATTAGTTCCTATTATCATACAACTTTAAATACATATATCAGACGAATGACCTTCCTCCATATTCACTGCGAGAAAGTCTGTTTGAAGTCAAACTCTCAAACCGACTTTTCCAATCTTCAAGCTCCTTCTCTAGCCTCAGGGCGCCTTCTTTAGCATCCCGTGCTTCTCTTTCAGCTCGTCTTGCTGCTAACCGTTGCGTAGACTCCTCACTTTGTAACATTTCTAGAGTCTCTTTGAGTTTCTTCATCTTTTCTTCATTCGTATTATTCTCATCTTGTAGCCTTTGCACAATCTTGTCCTTTTGGCTTATTTGATTATACAAGTCACGAACTGATCTATCATTTGATCTAGACGACCGAAGATCTTCGGCATATCTACGGGCTTGTTCCTGTAGTTGATTCTCCAATTCATTTACTTTTTGCCGTAAGAATTTTGATTCGTCTGCCGAATGCGCTCCTAGCGAGCGAGTCTCCATTTCCAAAAGTTGAAGATGAAGTTGTTTCTTCTCCTTGTCGTATGTGGCCATTTGTTGCTGCAAGCTCTCATTCAGTTTACGTTCTCTTTCAATGGCCACTCGATCTTCTTCTAGTTGAGCCTTAGAATCACGTAATCTTTCCAATACAATTGAAGATGCTTCTGATTGCTTCTTCAAGGCCGAACGAAGCTCCGCCATTTCAGTTTCGGCGTCTTTACCAGCTGGCATGCCAGCGCCACGAATAGTTCCTCCTCGTCCCAAGTTGGATGATGCGAGATCTTCAAAATCTTGCGAA
Source organism: Sugiyamaella pinicola (assembly GCA_030565085.1). Taxonomy (NCBI): domain Eukaryota; kingdom Fungi; phylum Ascomycota; class Dipodascomycetes; order Dipodascales; family Trichomonascaceae; genus Sugiyamaella; species Sugiyamaella pinicola. The sequence continues at coordinate 19,972 of JAJMAW010000140.1, forward strand.
ATCTCTGTTAATCTAGCTTCTAAAATTCTCTTGTCTTTCTGCAATTGATCTCTATCGGCTGTGATATCATTCATAGTAACACGTAGAGTGCGTACTTGGGACAGTAACGAACCAATTCTCTTTTGTGAATCCTGAAAGGCCAAAGTGGTATCTTCGTTAGATTTAGATAAATCAGAAATCTGTGACTCCAAAGCAGTCTTTTCAGTTTTCCATGTATCCTTGTTCCTCAATTCATCTATCTGTCTTTCAAGTTGGCGTCTAGTGTTATGTAATTCAGTCTGAGCTTGTTTCTGATTTTCCAGCTCCTCAGAAAGTGATCTAATTTCTTCGCTGTATCGCTTTCTCATAGCTTCAACTGATGAATGGGAAACACTCATTTCAGAGGACCATCGATTGTTAAAGTCTTCGATTTCTTTCGCAAGCCGTTGTTGAACTTCCTTGGCATGGTTCAAATCGATATTCTTGTCTTCCAATTCACCCTCTAGACTGTGAACCTTGGTTTGGAGATCTATAATAACCTTTTCTGCTTTTTTATATTCCTGTTTAGCAGACACAAGTGATTCTTCGGCATCTTTCCACTGAGTTTTAGCAAACTGCTCAGCCCGAGATGCTTTCATAACAATAGTCTCTGCAGTTTCTATCTTGCTATAGTATTCTTCAGAACGATTCTTGTATAAACGTATGCTTTCTTGAAGGTCTTGATTTCGAGAAATTTCAGCATCTAAGCGAAGGGCAATTTCACTAAGTTCTTCAGAATTGCTGTCACCCTCCTCACCTAGTCGTCGGCCGTTTTGTTTCATAGCTTGAAGCTCTCTTTCAAGTCTGGACTTGGATTGCAAAGCCTCTGCCAATTGGTCTTTTGTTTTGACCAGATTCTTAGAGGTGTCATGGTATACGCTTAAGAGTTCGTTCCTAGAAGATTGAAGTGTAGCTAGCATATTTTCAACTTCAGACTGGCTTCGGCCCTTGATGTTGACATCAAGTTCAGCTGAATTCTCCTTATCCTCAAGTGATATCTCGTGAGAAGATTGCAAATCAAATGTTGGTAGTTGAAAATTTCCACTGCTGAGGTTTGAGCTTAATGGTCTCTTTGTTGGACTGCCCCACGTTGGGGTCGATGGTGTCGATTGGTTCGTTCCAACACTAGCTAGATCTTCCAGTAAAACACGTCTACTGGCATAATATTCCGAGTCCTTGTCGTCTAAAGCTTTTGACCATCTCTGTTTGGCATCTTCAAGTTGTGCTTTTAACAACGCCTTGCTTTCTTCAGCTCTCTTACGAGCCTTTTCTGAATCTTCTAACCTCTTCGCCAAATCAACAAAATCTGGCATATCTTTGCTTGCCTGTTCCCAGCTTATTGAGCCGCTCCTACTGAGACGAGGATTGACCACTTTCTGGAGAGCCAACAGCTGATCGGTTCTTTCTTGAAGTTGTCGCTTAGCAGAGTCCAAAGAAATAGTTAGCTTTCGCTTCATCACTTCAGCCTCTGATCGAGATCGACGTTCAGTTTCACTAGTATCCTTCAAAGCAGCAAGCTGTTCTTCTAGTGAACTTCTCATTCGTTCAGCGCTAAGAGCTGCTTTCTTTTCACGAGCCAGGTCATGATGAAGATCTTCAATATCGCGTTCCATTTTTTCTTTATGGACTTGTAATGTAGCATGTTTAAGGCAAACGTCTTCGAAATCGTTTCTTATTTGCCTTTCACTAGCTGCTATGCGATCTCTCTCTTGAATAACCTTGGAAACCTGTGACTCGACTTCAGTAGAGATTGTATTCCGAAGTTTTTCAATTTGAGTGGCTTTCTGGGAAAGTTCTGCTTGAAGCTTCTCCTTTTCTAAAACGACTGAAGAAATATCTCTTTGTAGATTGTCAACTTCTTTGGCCGATTTCGACTTCTCAATGTTCCATAATTCTCGCTGATTGACATAATCCTTTGCAATGCTGTTTAGCCTGGTAATCTCACCAGTTAGAGAATCTTTCTCGGTTTCAGCCTTTATCACTAATTTCTGTAGATGGTTGACTTTATCTCGACTTTCAGAAAGTTGGCTCTTGACACTTTGCAGCGAAGCAAGAGTATCTTCCTTATTCCGTTCAGCCTTTTTAAGCTTGTTTGACAAAGTACCAATCTCCATTCTCAATTTCTTGACTTCGACACCTTTGGCCTTTTCAATTTCAAGTTCTTTCATAAGACTAAACTTCTCTTCCTCATTACTGGCCAGGTTTTGGGCTTTCTCTAATAAACTCTCCTTCTCTCGCTGTAGCCGGTCAATGAGAGATTGCTTAGCGGCCGTTTCGCCTTTGAATCTCTCTCTTTCAGCATTCAGCGCCTCTTCTTGCGTTACCGCCTTTCGTTTCAACTCTTGGAGATGCTGATCCATTAGTTTTCTACCGTGGCCTTGTTTTATATCTTCAGAAATACGTTCTTCCAAAAGACGACGAGATTCGGATACTTCTTTTTCCATTTCGTCATGTTTCTTACGAAGTTGCTGCATTTCTTGTTTTACCGAATCAAGTTCATTGTTCATTGAGTTATATTTAAGCATCAGATCGCTCTTCGCTTTGTCCATCTGTCTGAATTGAATCTGATTTTTTGAAAGGTCCGCTTTGAGGGAGGCTACTTCAGATTCCTGGAACAGTTAGAGCCATGGCACATGGAAGTTCTAGCGAACAGATGCACTGATGCATCTACTTACCTTTTTCCTAATCAAATCTTCATAATCGGCAGAACTATTGGTAAGCTCGTTAAGCTGAGCACGAATATCTTTATTTTCCTTGACAAGCTCTTTGATTCTATTATTTGCAGAATCGTAATTCATAGCCTGGAAGTTTGTTAGCATTTCTGTTATGTTCTGCAACAAGCGTAAATGCACGTAAATACTCACTGCATTCTTTAGACGGTCTTCAAGTTGAGTATCTGACTCTTTCAAGCGTCCCTCTAAGTCAGAAACTTTCTTTTCCTTCTCAGCATGGCATCCTCGCAAGAAATTCAACTCTTGCTCACTACAGGTCGTTAGTTAAAAAGGTGTCAAAATACGTCACTCGTGAAACCCCTACTATGCACTTACAGTTTTTCAGTGGCAGAATTATTAGTGGCTTGCTGGCTCGTAACTTTGGTCAATTCTTCTTCGAGTTGAGCGATTCTATCTTTGAGATCAACCTTTTCCTTCTCTAGCATACCAATTAAAACAGCGCCATTTTCAAGTTCTTGTCGCCATAAATCAGCTTGAGAGCCAACGTTTTTCTTTGCTTCAAGTAGTTCTTCAATCTGAATTTCCAGTTTGTCCAGATCATCAAGGGCCGAACTAAGTTGCTCCTCTAAAGCAGCTTCTCTTTCTTGGGATCGCTTCAAGATTTCTTCCTTGTCGAGAGCCAGGAGTCGCTCACCTTCGAGTTCTTTCTCAAGTCTCTGTAGCTCTTGATCTGCCTTCAGTTGCATATCTTGCAACTTATATTTTTCCTGTTCAATTATCTTTACAGTGGATTCTAGCTTCTTTATAGCTGCATCACGAGCTTTGGACTGGCCAGCATCTCTGGATGCTATTAATAGTGGTCGTGTTTTAACATATAATTTCCACCATGGGTCATCCTTAAGTTGAAGATAGATGAGAAGATTCTTTTTTATAATCTGCGTTGCTTGAGATTTGAATAATTGTTTTCGGACTTTTACTCTTTGAAGATGACCTCTAGCAGTCGACTGGAATCGAGTAATGATATCTCGAACCATGGCTTCACGTCTTTCTTCTAATTCGGCAAGAACCCCAGACTTGAAGAATACTTTAGTCAACCCAACTTTGTAGAGATTTTCATCCAATCCGAGATTTTTCAAAATCAATACACATGCTTTTTGTCCTTCGACATATCCTTTTGGCATATTAGTGACCAGAACTTCGTATCGCTGTCTAAATTCTGTAAAGAATAAGCGATTGGGGTATCCCGTTCTAGCAATACGAATACCTTCTAAAACACCATTGCAACGAAGCTGATCAAGAACAAGAAGACTATTAAACTCTTTAGGTACCTTTTTGCTATTGGGTACAATACATCTAACAAAGTGAGGGTGAGTAGAGTGCAGTTGAACCATGAGATAAGCCAATTGCTCTTTATGACGCTGTGCAGCAGTACGGAAAATACCCTTTTTGACTCTATTCTTGAATTGAGAACGACCAAGATCTTCCTGTCCAATGGATTCTGCTTCATCTGCAAACAAGTGACGCACCAGCGTTTCGGATGATTCAACTAGAAGTCTCACAACATTTTCATTCAAAGGGTCTTTATTCTTTTCCAGCCATCCTTCGGTAGAATACTCAACTTCCGCTGCATAGTGGGTCAAGATAAACCCTTGATTGAGGCGAGTAGGTTTGAATTTTTTAGACTTGTTGACCCATAAATGGTTCAATTTTTCAGTAAATGATTCGTCTGTAGCACGGGGCATGACACAGTCTTCGTCAAGGCATGAGAAGATCCCCATCGGGTTGGGCCTTTCTATGAGATCAATTGTTGGTTGAAGGTCATGGCCAAAATCTATAAATTTCCATTCGATGTTTTCTCTTGTATACTCTTCCTGTTCAAGAACAAACATATGATGGTTGAAGAACTGTTGCAACTTCTCGTTGGTATAATTAATGCAAAGTTGTTCAAAACTATTTGTTTGGAAAATTTCAAAGCCAGCAATATCAAGTACTCCTATGAATGAAGTATTATCACTTGACCTCTCTAGGGTTTGGTTGATGCGACTAACAATAGTTGAAAAAATACGTTCGTACAAGCTTTTTGCAAGCGCATCAAGAGAATACCTGACTTGCTCAGCAGATCGCGATTGTGTCACCCACTCTCGACCAGCCTTAACACGTGGTTTTAAAAGACTTTTCATAAACTGATCATTATGAATACCAAGCAAATGGGCAACTCGTTCTAGTTGAGGGATATTTAATACTCTTCCCTGATCAGTACTTTCTGCTCCAAGTTGAATATTACCAATATGTAGAATTGCAGAAATGATTCTGAGAATATCATTGACTTCCTGTGACGATAATCCCATAATCTTGAATGACGACAGTAAACTTTTAAATTCCTCCTTATCATCCACTCCATTAATGCTCTTATTTGCATTCTTCAAATATGAGTACGACATAATATCTGGTTCAAGAATTAGAGCTTCTCGTAGTTCCTTAGGAGCACCTCTTACAAGCTGATAAAAAATATGATAATTTCTTTCGCTGGAGTTCTGATGAATCACTCTCGATTTTTCTAACAGATACCAATCGATAGATGCGCCGGCAATTTTACCAGCTTTGCTGAATTCAATCCGAATGAACTTTCCGAATCGTGACGAATTGTTATTGCGCACTGTCTGGGCATTGCCGAATGCTTCTAAGATTGGATTTGCTTGTAAAATCTGCTGTTCGAAAGTTGCACCTTTGGCATTTCTGTTTCTCTGTGAATTTTTGCTCGATTCGCTAGCTATCGCCGCCAGATATTGGATGACTTTCTTTGTATTCTCTGTTTTACCGGCACCAGATTCCCCTGTGACCAAAATTGATTGACTTTCATATGTTTCCAACATATTCCTAAATGCCTGGTCTGTAATAGAGAAGATATGAGGAGACACCTCATCTCGATGCTTGTTCTTATATGCTTGAATAGTCTCCAATCCATAGATTGGTAAATCTTTGTACGGATTAACTGCTACTAAAAATAGCCCCGAATAGGTGTAAATGGAATCGATGGAGTATCTTGTGGCCAGGTTGTGAACCACTGACGCTTCATTAAGAAACGTCAACTCGGCCATATCGTTTGCTTTGTCAAATTGAGGAGGATTGACCTTCTCCACGTTGTTGGGTTTAACCACTCGGTTCTATTTTGTTTGTTAGTCCCTGGATTCTGTCTCCGGCGGCTGGGTTGCACCCAGACCCCGTTGCATGCTTCGTTCATTTACTATTTATCCTGGATTACGCATTGGCTGGGATTTTGCGGGGTAAATCAACTCACCGAATTATCGCTACAGCGGACCGTTAACTCATCATCGCTCTCGGTGACTACAAAACCTTTAATAAACCCGATGACCTCATCTGGCACCCATACCCATCTCCGGGCAGCAAATTCCGCATCTTGAACAGTTGAGCCGGTGGCAGTTGCGCTGTCGCCATTCTTAGCCCGGAGTATTTGCGAGATACTGGGCACAATCGAAGGAGGAGAGAATGTGTGTGTCTGTTCACCAGTGACCCGTTTCGGTGTTGAAACGTTCGATAGAGGGCTCGTCACCGTCATTTCTTACAGGCGACAACGGGTGAAGCAGAGGGGGGTATTTTCGTATCTTTGTTGTAGAAAACGTAATATTGAGATGGTGAAGTTGGGAAATGGCGGCTGATAGCACTCACTATTTACATGCGAAGTAAATGTAAATAAAAGCCTGCATGAAGTGGTTGCTGAGGCAACAGGTTTGATAATTAACAAACGCCGCACGCCGCACGCCGCTTTATCGTCGATCTATTTACTATATGGCCAAGAGGAAGTATATATTTATTATCTACAAAATACGATGTACTCGAGCAGAACCCATGCTATCAATATGGATGGAAGGATTCGAGCGAGCAGATCAGGTCAGTCTTAGTTTGGAGCCGTAATAGCAGCTATAACAGCACCGATTAATTCTCCTGAACTGTGGCGCCATCATAAGCAGGTTCAAGGAGTTTCCAGGAACATTCGATCTTTTCTTTGGCAAACCGAGAAACGATTTCTTGGGCGATTTCTTCGAAATCTTTAGTGGCCAGGGCCAATATTGTGGGCCCAGCGCCCGAAAGGCAGATACCAAGGAGGCCCGGGTGTGTTTTGGGAGTGACGGAGGCAAGGATCTCGCTGAGACCGGGGACAAGCGTCTTACGGTATGGCTGGTGGAGTTTATCTTGCATAGCAGGATAGATCAAATCCGCATCAGGAGGAGATCGGGTAAGAGCAGTGGTGAGCACAGAGATACGCTGGAGATTGAAAATAGCATCTTTACGAGTATATGCGGTAGGAAGAACATCACGAGACGTGGCAGTAGATAGTTCAAAATTAGGAATGATAGCAATAGCTTTAATCTCTGGAGCCCACCCATATTTAATATGATGACCAATATTCATTGGTGGTTCCGGAGGGACCAATCCAGTATCCGTTCCACCAGCGGGTTCAGGCAGGACCTCTGCTAGAGGGATTTCAATTCTTTCTAAATCAGCAGCACTAAGCTCACGCAAGTAAGACCCCACAAATCCACCCATCATAGCAGCAGTGATATTATCTGGATGCCTTTCGATCATCAGACAGTAGTCGAGCATCCTCTGTTTACTGAAGCCAAGTTTGCCTATTTCATTACCAAGTATAACACCTGCCACAACCGCAGCACCCGAAGAACCAAGCCCTCTACCAAGAGGAATAGGGTTATTGACATGAACATTGGTTCCAGTAGGGAATGATCTGATACCGTTACATCTCAAAACATATAAAGCTGTACGCGTGATTAGATTCTGATCAGCTACAAGTGGCACATTGGCCTCTCCTTCGCCTTCATAAGTGATTTTACAGTTGTGAGGGTCGTCACACGTGGTACTAGCATCAACATTGACGTCTAGTTTGAGGTACAGGGAAAGCGAGATACCCAAGACGTCAAATCCAGGCCCGATATTTGCTGAAGAAGCAGGCACTGAGATAGAGAATGATCGAGTCATGGTAGATTCAGCTCAGCTGTATGAATGACAGAAAGAAACGAGACCGCACAAAGAAGATGAACTGATTCACTTTGTGATGATCTGAATCAGTCATATTTATCGATGCATGTCCAGCCGTACCAAGAAGGTGATTAAAATACGGGTGATAAATAGAGAAAATGAGAGTAGTAAATAGAAAATTACCAGAAATAAACTAGACATGTTGTAATTATAACAACTTTCCTAATTGGTTGGGTTAATCTGTGTGAGCATTATGGATGGCTATTTATACTAAAGTTGTTGTTAGCTAACTTGGGCGGTGACAGCACGGCAGGATTATTAGTATTTGCGCTAGTGATTAATAGTTTTGTATAGTCCTGGCCGCAGTTGCCTAAAGGTAAGAAAATATCAAATGGCGATTATTACATATACTTGTCGAGTGCCGTAAAATTTTGTATTGACATTTGCTGGTTGCAGAGATCGACAAAAGATAAGATAAGCATGCATTAGAAAGATCAAGCGTAAGTGTGTTCTTTTCTTGATAGACACCCTTCCCGATATCTTCTCTTCGTCGATAGTACACGTAGCGAATTAGCTGTAGATAGTTGTACACTTCGGTGCATTCCTAGATTGAAGGAAATCCATCTCCAATGTCTGTTCTCTTCTCTTCACTCGTCGTCTGCCCTATGTACAACCGAAGCGAGCACAAGGCGTCCGATCATAGCCTGGCCGCCGAAGGCAGACCTATTCTCTATCTACCGAGATGTTTTTAAGCAGAATAGCGGAAGATAGATACGATTTCTCGCGTCCCGTTTTGTTAGTCAGGGCGTAGGATCTAGACCCTGTTCTCTATGCGGCGTGAGCCGCGTGTATTATACATGAAATTTCAGTTAAAAGGCAATAAGAACAATCTGACGGATAATTTATGAATAAATAAGTGATATATTTCTTAAATATACACAGAAATGCAGTCGGTCACTAGAAATCTGTTAATAAAGTCGGGCAAACCGGCCAGATTGACATCCAGATATCTCCGAAGCTACACGACTGACTCATCGCCTCCCGATTTCTCGCTTACCACTCTCCCTAATGGAGTCCGTGTCACCACCAACCCCATTCCTGGTCACTTTGCTGCCATGGGTTTATATATCCATGCTGGTTCGAGGTTCGAATCGCCGAAGTTTTCCGGAGTATCGCACATTATAGATAGATTGGCATTTAAATCCACTACTACTAGATCTTCTCAGGACATGGAAGAACAACTACAAGAACTAGGTGGTAATTATATGTGTGCTTCATCAAGAGAAACTCTCATGTATCAGGCATCTGTTTTCCATGATCATTCCGAGCAGATGTTTGAGTTGCTTGCTGACACTGTCAAGAACCCCCTTATAACCCAAGAAGAAGTTCTTCAACAATTAGATACCGCTGCATATGAGATTTACGAGATCTGGCAGAAGCCTGAGCTGATTCTTCCCGAAGTAGCACATATGACTGCATTTACTGGGGGACTAGGTAATCCGCTTCTCTGTCCTGAAGAGAGATTGGCGTCTATTGATGCCAATTTAGTGCGAGAATACCGCACCACTTTCTATCAACCGGAACGGATCGTTGCTTCATTTGTAGGAATCCCACACGAAAGAGCAGTGGAACTTGCCACCAAGTATCTTGGTGACTTGAAGCCCACGTCGGTTGCCAATGACTCTATCGATGCACAGCCAAGTATCTATACCGGGGGAGAACAGATCCTTCCACTTCCCGAGCCAATTGGCAATCTCCCTCAATTCTACCAACTGCATGTACTCTACCGCGGAGTTTCAATCTCAGATGACGACGTCTATGCCCTTGCAGCGCTTCAAACGCTACTTGGTGGAGGAGGTTCGTTCTCTGCTGGCGGTCCTGGTAAAGGAATGTATTCTCGTCTTTACACGGATGTCCTTAATCGTTATGGTTACATTGAGAGCTGCCTCGGCATCAACCACTCGTACTCAGACGATGGTTTATTTGGAATTTCCGCCTCCTGTATCCCGAATGCAGCCCCATACATGTCTCAAGTCATTGGTCTTCAACTAGCGCAGCTCATGACAACTGGACAGGGTGCCCTCAACTACACCGAAGTCGAACGGGCCAAGAAACAACTTCGCAGCTCCGTTCTCATGAACCTTGAATCTAAAATGGTCGAACTCGAAGATCTTGGACGTCAGATCCAACTCAACAACAAAAAGGTGCCAGTTTCTGAAATGGTGCAAAACATCGATGCTCTAACTCCTGCTGATCTTCGTCGTGTTGCCGAACGTGTTCTCACATCAGGTCCACCCACTCTTGTGATGCAGGGGGCCTCTCGTGAAGCATTTGGTGATGTCCAAGATGTCCTCAAACGCTACGGTCTTGGCGGTGAACTCAAACAGCCCGCCAAGTCCTCCTCCTGGTGGAAAAAATAGTTCCCATAGCTAGAGCAGCGTTTCACTTGTATATATATATCAACATTGTAAACCTACTTGCGTCCCCCTTCTCTGCCTCCAACAACTGGGCTCCGCTCAGAATCGTTGCTCCACTTCGCGGCGGCTGTGAGGCCCGGAGAAATACACCGAGGATACGGGTAGAAATACAGGGACGTAGCCCCGTGCGATTTGCGCCGCATACTAAGTGGTTCACCGCACGCGCCGCACTCATGATAGGAAGATCAGTGCGTCATATGCGTGAATATGCATTCTATGTTACGCTACGCCGGTTTGTTGTTTTTGGTCCCCAAGAGGGGCTGGAAACAGAGCGTAGCGGGGCGTCGCTAAGGGCTTT
>JAJMAW010000141.1:0-29849 GCA_030565085.1 Sugiyamaella pinicola
ACGATATCATGATTGGTTCTTCGACGTCGCAATTGATGTACTCCGTATTATAACGATATGCATGACTGAGGATTCCGATAGCCTTGATGAGTTTTGCAGCCCGTGCAATGTTTCCCTCGTTCTTGATCCATGTGATCCAGATCCCCCATTGGATCACTTCCATAGTACTCTGTATTATTTGTAATCGTTTAAGAGAATTCTAATCCCTAACCCTATGAAGTTTTGGACCTCCCATTGGTGTGGCGCCAGTCACATTACATCAATATGGCCCGATGGTTTAGGGGTATAATACTCGCTTAGGGCAAAATAGGAATTTCACGATTCTTATTGCTTAACTCTAAGTCGTCTGCGAGTGGTCCCGGGTTCGATTCCCGGTTGGGCCCGTTTTTTCGTCATTTTTTGTAAATATGAGTGGTAAAGACGCCTTTTGATAGAATATTATTAATATTGAGCATACTCAGTCGTTATCGATGGCTTAGACTAATAAATGATCATTTTCTGATCTTATGTAGATTTTATGTCGTGTTTAACGCCTCTGCCATATATATTTATAAACAACGACGAATCATGTGCCATAAGTGCATAAATAATCATTATATAAAGATCGCATAGAAGCCAGCCACAGTATGTATATCAGTTGTATCAAGAAAACAGAAGATACGTTGCACCTACAATCATATATAGATAGATAAGTCGAAGATCAACTAGCGTTTCTGTCTTACAAACAATCTTTATATTATGTAAAAGTCAAAAGGACATAGCTTAGCTGGACCCGGCGTGGTAGACATGAACAACGAGTCAAATACATCAATCATTCTCTTTAACGCCTATAATTATATTGCATTAACACCAACGTGAAGACGACTGATAGACAAGCGCTACCTGATAAGGGTTTGTTTTAACCATAGTGTGTTTGGTATAATGTCGACTTTCTTCTTTTGTTCCTATTGTTACTCATCATTTGTTGTTTACTTGAGCCTATACGCCGGTGACGACTACGTGCCTGGCATGTATATTTTTATTCGCTATTAATTTCCTCCTCCTTTACCCGCGTATTCAGTTTTGACTTCCAACTGAGAATACCCATGCACTTGATGAACTGACATGCGGCCGTCCTCACTGTTGCACCCACTAGTTTCCCCACCTCTAATCCATCACCAACACACTTTTTCAATACTTCGGGAATTCTTTGATGATATGCTCAACTGTTTCAATCTTTCAAGCTTTTGTTCTCTTATAAATCGAACATATTGGGTTTCGAACCTAAACGTACTATCCTTACATTTAACCCGCACAGAAATATCATAAAATACCAACGAAAACAGGATGAGAACCATCTAGCCTACTAATAAAGGCTATACGATTGACCTAAATATGGTTTAAGCTACCAAAAGGCCGTAATTTGCCGATTTTTGTAATTGAGGAGATCAGATACAATGTAACTAATTTAGTTCAATATAATAGGCACTATGGCCGAGCGGTTAAGGCGAAAGATTAGAAATCTTTTGGGATTTTCCCGCGCAGGTTCGAGTCCTGCTGGTGTCGTTATAATTTTTTTTTGCATTTGTCCTGCTCTCTAGAGCGGGAAAGGAGCAAGTATTACCTGACAAGATCACTTTGTGAAATAGCGTTGATATATCTCGTTCGCCACATGCAGTTAAGACCGACGTAATCAGTTGATTGATTGATAAGATAAGATGCACATCGACAATCATGCAGCTTTTAATTAACAACATGAACCATAGTAAGAATGTTCCTCTACTTAAAGTTGAAAACGAATACTTCCAGCCCGAAGCTGCCGAAGCAAACCTATCTTGATCGGGTGGTATCGTATCAACGAAATATTCCCGGAATAGCATATTCAACATTACTATATAGAATGAACTCCTACAGGCAGCGAGGCAGGGTCCAACATACATAATCAGATAGAGCCTTAGTAGAATCCAGAGAGGGTACCCAGAACAGCGTAATCAGACGGTGTACCCATACAGTGCACCCAGGCAGTGCATCCAGACAGTGTTTACCCAGTGTACATATAGTGGCCAACAGCGACGAGTCGGTGTATAGATAGCCCCAGACATCGAGGACGGGCCAGGTTATGAGCTCCAAGCTCTCCGCGAAGCGGAGCTACGGGTCTGGGCGGAGCCCAGCCGCCGGAGGCAAAGTCCTGCTACTCTTTCACGCCATTATTTCATCCAGGATTAGCTACCACTAACACCGAGGGGTGTTCAGGGCCGAGACAAGAATACACAGGGTCCGACAGTGTCCGACTTGGACTAAAGTATGGCCCAATTGGCTGGTTGTTTCAGGCCGACGGACCCCAGGAAGCAGACGGGCCGTCTATGCCGTTGCCCTACCAGGACCAACACTACCCCATCACATTTAGTAGTAGTACTGATTTGCTACCAAGATGACCTCATTGTAAGTAAAAGTTCCACAGTGTTCCAAGATATATGATTATAAAGAGGTTGTATCAGCCCAGAGCTATGTAGAACGCACTAGAAACAGTTGGGACAAATATTCTATTATTCGAGGTGGCGCTCGAAACTTCTCAACTATTCTGAAGGGTTCTTTGTACGGCTTGTGTGCCCATTTTGTTCTATTGCCTTCGATGACCTCAACCCTGAAAAAAACAGCTATATAAGTAACCGTGGATCCACACCACACTTGTTTTGACTTTTTTTTTTCCCTCTTCTACTTTTTGTTTTACATCTACAATCAATTGAATTGGATTTAATTAGATCATCAAGAATTAAATTTTATTCCTATTTCTTTTGTGCATTCCTATTCACACACATAAAATTCCCACAAAATGAGTAAAGCTGTTGGTATTGATTTGGGTACTACCTACTCTTGTGTAGCCCACTTTTCCAATGATAGAGTTGAAATCATTGCCAATGACCAAGGTAATAGAACTACTCCTTCTTTTGTTGCCTTTACTGATTCCGAGCGTTTAATTGGTGATGCCGCCAAGAATCAAGCTGCTATGAATCCTGCTAATACTGTCTTCGATGCTAAGCGTTTGATTGGTAGAAAGTTTTCTGATCCTGAGGTTCAAAGCGATATCAAGCACTTTCCTTTCAAGGTTATCGACAAAGCCGGAAAGCCCCAGATTCAAGTCGAATTCAAGGGTGAGGAGAAGGTTTTCACCCCCGAAGAAATCTCTTCTATGGTTCTCACCAAGATGAAGGAAACTGCAGAGGGTTTCTTGGGTGGTTCAGTTACTAATGCTGTCATTACTGTCCCTGCTTATTTCAATGACTCTCAGCGTCAAGCTACCAAAGATGCCGGTCTTATTGCTGGTCTCAATGTCCTCCGTATCATCAATGAGCCTACTGCTGCCGCCATTGCCTATGGTTTAGACAAGAAATCTGATTCGGAAAAGAATGTTCTTATTTTTGATTTGGGTGGTGGTACTTTTGATGTTTCTCTTTTGACCATCGAAGATGGTATTTTCGAAGTCAAGGCCACTGCTGGTGATACTCACTTGGGTGGTGAGGATTTCGATCACCGTCTTGTCAACCATTTTGTTGCTGAGTTCAAGAGAAAGAACAAGAAGGATCTTTCGACCAACCAAAGAGCTCTTAGACGTTTGAGAACTGCCTGCGAGCGTGCCAAGAGAACCTTGTCTTCTTCTGCTCAAACCTCTATTGAAATTGACTCTTTGTATGAAGGTGTTGATTTCTACACTTCTATCACCCGTGCTAGATTTGAAGAATTGTGTCAAGATTTGTTCAGATCTACCATTGATCCTGTTGAAAAGGTTCTCCGTGATTCCAAGATTGACAAGTCTTCTGTTCACGAAATTGTCCTTGTCGGTGGTTCCACTCGTATCCCCAAGGTTCAAAAGCTTGTCTCTGACTTCTTCAATGGTAAGGAGCCAAACAGATCTATCAACCCCGATGAAGCTGTTGCCTATGGTGCCGCTGTCCAAGCTGCTATTCTTTCTGGTGATACTTCTTCCAAGACTCAAGACTTGTTGTTGTTGGATGTTGCTCCATTATCTCTTGGTATTGAGACTGCTGGTGGTGTCATGACCAAGCTTATCCCAAGAAACTCTACCATTCCTACCAAGAAGTCTGAAATCTTCTCCACTTATGCTGATAACCAACCTGGCGTTCTTATCCAAGTATTTGAAGGTGAACGTGCCCGTACCAAGGACAACAACTTGCTTGGTAAGTTTGAGTTGACTGGTATCCCTCCTGCTCCTCGTGGTGTTCCTCAGATCGAGGTCACTTTCGATATTGATGCTAATGGTATTCTTAATGTTTCTGCCGTTGAAAAGGGTACCGGAAAGTCTCAGAAGATTACTATTACCAACGATAAGGGCCGTTTGTCCAAGGAAGATATTGAGCGTATGGTTTCCGATGCTGAGAAGTACAAGGAGGAAGATGAAAAGGAGGCTTCCCGTATTGCTGCCAAGAATGGCCTTGAATCCTACAGTTACTCTTTGAAAAACACTCTTTCTGAAGAGAAGTTCAAGGAGAAGGTTTCCGAGGAAGAGAGAACCACTCTTGAAAAGGCAATTGACGAGACCATCTCATGGCTCGACAGTAACCAATCTGGTGCCACTGACGAGTACTCTGACAAGCAGAAGGAACTTGAGGGTGTTGCCAATCCTATTCTCATGAAGTTCTACGGTGCTGAAGGCGGTGCTCCTGGTGCTGCTCCTGGTGGCTTCCCTGGTGGCGCTCCAGGCGGATTCCCTGGCGCTGGTGCCGGTCCTGCTCCTGGCGCTGGTGGTGACGGTCCTACCGTTGAGGAAGTCGATTAAACGATTTCACTCTTGCCATCATCGACTGAGTTTAAAAATTACAAGGGGTATAAATCGTTTCTTTTTTTTTTGTAAATTGCTGTTCATTGTTTTATAATATTTATGTTTTTAATAGGAGTTAATAAACTATCATTCCTTCAATAAGTTAGTCTGATCATTATCCTCGGCGACTGGGCGCGGCCCATACCTGTTGCCGCTCGAATGGCTGAGTTATGATAATGATGATGATGATAGCGCCTGGCGGCTGGACTCCGCCCAGACCCGCTGTTCTCGCTTCGCGAGCTGCTCGGGTTTGATCGGTCTTGATCTTGGTTAGTTACATGATGGCCGCGACCAATGTTAACCTGCAAGAAAGCACGCTCATGTCAAAAAGTGCCACTTATACGTCAACGGATATCACGTGAAGTGATGATACTGTGTCCATACTAAGCTCAAACGGGCTACTGCTCTACTAAATGTAATCTGAAAAAAAATGAATGAATTGGGAACCATTTACCCCTGAGTTCTGATCGGCAGCAGGAACTGATCCGACATTTCTTTGATCCAAGGCCTCAAATCACTAAACCACAAAACCACCGAGACATGACCGGACAGGTGCTCGTCGCGGAGAAGAAATGCACAGAACGTTGTAGAAAGTCACTCCTACCGCAGTTGAGCGGAATCGGGATGCACGCGTTACCGTGCCCGCATCTAATTACCACTCCATAACAGAACTATATAAAAAGCTACCAGAGCTCTTGTTCTTTTCGAATTTCATATTAATTGTCAACCACAATTTAAGCTAGCTAAATACGAAGAATATGACCAGCCAACATCTGAAGTTGTTCTACCTTCCCGGCGCTTGTTCTTTGAACCCTCATATCATCTTGAATGAAGGAAATTTTAAAAATGTTGAATATGTCAAGTGTGGCTATGGTGAAAAGGGAATAACTGTTGGCGATGAGTTGTTAACCAAATATAACCCCAAGGGCCGTGTTCCCGCTTTACAAGTTGAAAGTGGTCAAATTTTAACTGAAGGTGCTATTATCTCTCAATACTTGGCTTCATTGATTCCTGAATCCAACCTTTTCCCCCAGGAGGGCCCTGCCAAGTGGGAAGCTCTTGAGTTACTTAATTACTGTGCTACTGACTTTCACAAGTCTTTTGGCACTTTGTTCAATCCACACGCCAGTGATGAGTTCAAAGAAGCTCACAAGGCTGGGGAAATAGCTAGAAATCTCAGATACTTGAATCAACGCTTGGAAGGTAGAGATTATATTTTAGGCTCTAAATTTTCTATTGTCGATTCTTATGCTTATACTTGTTCCAGATGGACCGCTATGTTCAAGATCGACTTGAGCCCTTATGGCAATATTGTCGCTTGGCAAAAAAGAGTTGAAGCCAGACCAGCTGTTCAAAAGACTCTCGAGCAAGAGGGGATCCCTACTTTATACTAAAAGACCAAGTATGCTTGTTCTACCACAGTAAGATAGATGAAGATGTCAAGTTTATAAATAGAAAGAACATATTATATTCGTAAATCATAGATTAATACATTTACCATGCAATTCTAGCAATCACACTGTTTGGGAAACTTCTGGCGACAGCTTTTCTGGATTCATCAATAGCTAAAATGCCCAATGCTAAGGGAACTGGAATAAGCCAGAACTCAATAGGAACTGAGGTTGTACCGAATAAACTTTGGATACCAGGTACTTCAGTAACAAAGATGGCAGTAATAAGACCCATAAGTGCTCCTACAATAAGAAAGGGATTTCTTCTTTCCTTGCGAATTGGGTCAGCCTTGAAGATTGATTGACGACGGTTACGAACCGAAAGAAGGTTTCCCCATTGAAGAATAACCAATGAAACAAAATACACACACTGGCCAGTATTATTGAAATGAGCTAACTCCGCTTCGGTGTAGCCATGAAACCCATCAGAATACTTTTCAAAGGCAAAAAACAACTCATTGATTGGAATATTAGCATGTTTCCACATGTAGAAGAAAAACATGGAATGTGCAACAATAGTCTCCAAAACGCCAATGAAGAGATAAGATTGAAAATAGATTTTCTTGTTGATCAAATGATCGTTCTTATGATTTCTAGGGGGGAGGGATAGTAGATCAAATTCTTCCTTTTCTAGAACCAATGACAAGCATTGGAACAAGTCAGTAAAGACACAGATAATAATCATTAAGAATGAACTTAATGGTAAAGGAACACCGAAGAAAACATTGACAATCACTGGCCAAATCTCAGACCAGCTACCAGCAGGAAGCAGATAACTAATAACCTTTTGCAAGTTTTGGAACACCAGTCTCCCAAGACGAATACCATCAACAATGGACGAAAAACTTCCCATAAGAATGAGATCAGCAGCTTCCAGAGCAACATCGCTTCCATTGACAACAGCGATACCAACGTTAGCAGCCTTTAGTGAAGGAGCATCATTAACGCCATCACCAGAAACAGCAACAACCTCATCACGAGCTTTGTAAGATTCTACAATCTTTAGTTTTTGTTCAGGTGTGGTTCTTGAAAAAACAACCTCTTCATAGCAGCAAATTAGGTTCCAATGGGCTTCATTTGCAAGCTCCAAATCACGACCTTCAAGAACTAAACTGGTTACTCCAAATTCTTCTCTGTTCCATGTGGTATTCTCACCAGCAAGTTGAACTTTATTTTCAATATCAGCAAATGTTTCTGGATCATGCTGAGTGGTAATGATACCAACCTGTCTTGCAATGGCCACAGCAGTAAGGCGGAAATCACCAGTCACCATAAAGAAACGAGAACCAGCTCTTCGACATTCGGAAACGGTGTGTGGGATTTCAGGTCTAGGTGGGTCAATGATACCCAATAAACCTATAATGGTTAATTCGTTAAAACAATTGGAAACCAATTCTTCAGCAAAACCATTCGACGCGGGGTATCCAACGGGGGAGTATTTTCTAGTACACAGTGCAATAACCCTTTGTCCCTGAGATGACCACGATTCTTGTAGTTTGACAATGTTATCTTTCATTCTGGGGTCCAGCTCTTTTATAGTTTGTTCAACAACTGAGTAATAGCTAGTACAAGACTTTAAAATAACATCAGGAGCGCCTTTGCAGAAAACAACTAGCTCGTCAGACTTTTCGTCATTATCTTTATAAAGAGTCATCATCCATTTGTTGGTAGAGTTGAAAGGAATAGAAAACACTTGTTCCAAGTTTTCGTGGCATGACGAGGACAGAGAAGAAGCAAACCGCAGGGCAGCACCATCTGTAGCATTCCCAATAATAGTACGCTCAGAGATAGGCATGTCCATAGAAGTTTGGTCAAAACTAGCATCATTACACAATGAAGCACCTTGATGCATTTTCTTCATTGCTATGTCTGATTGAATATCGATTCTTAATGCCTCATCGACGCTCATATCGTTATCAGCAAAACCAACTGACTTTACAAACATTTTGTTTTCAGTAAGAGTGCCGGTTTTATCAGAACACAAAACAGTGATGCAACCAAGAGTCTCGACAGTGGATAGAGACTTGGGAAGAATATTCTTTGCCTTCATACGACGTGCAACAAGAGAGAGAGTCAGCGTCACAGCAACGGGCATACCTTCTGGAATGAAGGCAACGACGCAACCCATGCAGTTGACCAGAATCCCGGCTACCGAAATAAACGCCAGATGGTCTTTACGAAGCCAAGCAGCCCAAGTAACAAGAATAATCGTGACCAGGGTTACCGTTAAACCGATGATAATTAAAATAAAGCGGTTAATTTCCCGTTGAATCAGCGTGGTGGTAGCCTTTTTGTTGGATGCGAGAGTGGAAATACGGCCAATGACAGTTCGGTGACCAGTGAGAAGAACAAGACATTTGGCTTTACCGTTTGTGACATGAGTACCCATGAGGGCAATATTTTTAGCTTCGAGGAAAGTATCGTTAACGACTTCTGATGTACCAGAGACTTCTTCCGATTCACCAGTAAGTAGCGCTCTATCGAATTTCAAATCATCAGAAGCATCAATAATACGCATATCAGCAGGAACTTTGTTACCAGTAGAGAGCATAACAATATCACCCACCACTAACTCAGAAGCTGGCTTGCTAACATATTCACCTTGGCGTAAAACAACACACTCAGAAGGCAATAGATCAAGAATGGAGTTCATGACTTTGCTTGTCGACCAGTCTTCAAGGGCAGAAAATAATGCTTGCAAAACAATCACAATAATGATAAGAATAGCAAGAGCAAGGTTGGTAGCCGAAGGAGGGTTGCTAAGAGGAGGTCTCCAACAGATGAAAAACACAACGACACCAACCCAGAGAATGGAACAGAATCCGCCAAATACATAACGAAGTAGTTTCCAGATGTAATTGGGTTTCTTTTGAGTAAGAGTGTTAGCACCATCTCGCTGAAGTCTTCTAGCTGCTGCTTCAGAATCAAGGCCCCTCGTTTCGTCAACGTTGAAGGATTGGCAGAGGATATTGGCTTGTTTTGTCTGGAAGTCGATCTTTTCAAAATATTCCTCTTCGCTTTGTTGAGAATCCTGGGCTCTCTTTGAAGAAAAATTATCAGACGAATGATAAGATTCGGCTACTTGGAGAGACAAAGTTCTGTAGGCAATAACAAGACCAGGATCATGAGTAGCGGCTTCTGCCCTCACAGGAGGCTCAATGTCATAAGTGATTTGCTTGTTGTCAGTCATTATTCAATTAACTAAACAAAAATATTTTATCATTCGACCGACCTTTTATATAGCTAACACTACGACACCATAGATGCACAGTCCATTGAGACTGCTACTGTCCGAGCAGCAGTGGCACTACGTACGACCGTTCATGAAAGGGATTCTTTTGCTAACATGATGCAGCTGGAAAAAACAGGGTTCTTTTTTTTTCTAGGTAGCCGCTATCGGAGGAAAAGAAGAAGAAGTACGAAGTAGCGATACCGGGCGTGGTATGGAATCAGACAATGAGGAAATAGACCTAGCTGTGGCTGCAGACTATTGGAACGGCATGGGCAAGATCGACAACTATACAAATATAAAGTTACATATTTTATATTTCTACAGATAATCCCAATCCCTTCCTCCCTATTTGGACCCTGGCAGGTAGCCTTGCGTCATATCTGTATGCCAAACTTCTTACTGTGCACCGGGTTGGGAATTTTATACACTTGTAATTGAGACGATCACCTGCAGAGGGATTTAAAAATTTCAGCCCCCTGAAACTGCCGCCGATCAACAAAACCCTTGCGTCTGGCCGTCAAAATAAAATACAAATTGATTAAAAAAACAACCTGTTACACGACTTTCGGCCTGAGCGATTTTTGTGCAGAGGCTGAATCATTAGCTGAAATTGGCATATGAGTCCGAATCATGGCTGAGTACCGTGCAGCTGGCAAGGCAAAATACGGTAATGTAAATATGATATGAGCGCGACTCGTAAGTACAGCTTTCGCCATTTTCGAGAGGAATAACCGTGGCAACTAGCGGGAGGAAATGGAGAGAAAAGAAGAGAGAGAGAAGATCACGGGTCGTAAAGTTACAATGTAATAATCTCCTCTATCTATACGAAACGTATCTGATTATCCCTCCTCGCTCCAATGGCCACCTCCAGAGATACCTCGTGGTCATTATAATGTCAATCGACCGTTAGGGGTGAATGAAACTTGGCTGAGATAACAAAATATCTCCCTCATGCACTTCTACAAAATCGCTTGTCACGGCATGTAAATGGCTCAGAACTGCTAAGGAAAAGATAGCCCGAGTCGCCTAAGTAGCTCCAAACAGCTTAAATCGAAAAGCAAAAGGAGCCTATTGCTCAGCCAAAGAACAAGTCATAAATAAAATCGAAAATAGAATAAATAGAAAGAAAAAGAAATAACTGGCATAGTAGCTCTCTGTACAGACTGAGCACGAGGTAGCCCTAAGTGAATCGAGAAATTCCCATCGATACTGCTAGTAAATCAATAAAAAAAACTAGGAAAAAAATGGGAAAAATACCACTCTCTATAATTCGCCTGAACGGCCACATTGGTACATAGTTAATATCCCTTCTAACTTATATCAGGATCATTTTAAAAGCTTAAACAGTGATTAAGTTTTCGATTTATTGATACCTTCATTGACTTTTCTACCGGTTTGACCAACAGAAATTCATAGAATACTAAAATAGAGTTGGGCATCGGGCAGCCAGTGCAAAGTTGACGCGGTAAGTCTAAAGAAAAGATAGTTTTTTTCCAAGGAACTGAAAGTCCAGATCATCCATTCGTGGCTATTTTGAGACACGACAAAGTGCCTGATAAAGGTCGATAGTTTGATCACTGGCGGAGAAATGGCATTTACTTTCAAAGAGAACTCTTGATAATGCCAAAATCATTATTAGATGAAGCAGGATCCAAGATTGCTGCCGTACTTGTTGAAAGGCATGTCCAACCTTGCTATCCAGCGACCCAGCGATACCCAGCCGCCATGATACCTCTAGTTGATGCTAATTGGCGGTATTTTCATTACCTTTGATCGAGCGATGATATGACACTCTGAGTTCGGTCCTACCGATACCTTAATAATTACGGATACCGTTAAATGCCTCATAGCATTGGACCTTGGTATCACGCAGACCATTGGAGCTCAAGCAGCTTATGTTGGTATTTTGCTACATTATCATGTTTACTTTGAGAATCAGAGTGGTAGATATGCCACTGACACAGCATCCAGCAGCGAACGAAGCAATCAATGGGTCTGGGCAGAGCCCGGCCACCAGAGGCAGAACCACAGCCAACGTAGATAGGAGATAATATTAGCAAATATATTAGCAATTAAAATAAATATATCGTATCAAGTGTCACAACAGTAAGCCTATTCGTCTGACACTTTATTTTTCTTTTGAACCCATTTAGACAACAGCTTTTCATTTTTAAGAGCATCAGATGCAGCTTGTTGCTCGGCGATTTTTTTTGTTCGTCCCTGTCCCTGGCCCAAAAAATCCTTGGCCATACTAACTTTGGAATGAAATATGGCACCAGAATGCATAGTATTGTAACTAGGACGGTATTCAGACGACGCTATCATTGCATAGAGCTGTTCTTTAGCACTATTTTGCAAGGTTTCATCAAGACTACCGCTATCAGTTGGTTGGGTGCTAGGACTACTAGCAGATGAAGAATGGGATTCATAACGACGGCCGAAATCATTAACACCAGACCGATAATGATCCGTAGCTTTTGGGCCCCCCTGATTTCTAGGAGGCGGCTTAGGAGTCTGCCGTCGCAATTCCGAGTATTTTTCAATCACGGCAGTATTTTTCAGTGCCATCATAGCAGCTCTTAAACCAGCATTTTTAACGCTACCAGCAGTACCAACACCAATCACATCATCACGGATACGGCATTCAACCGTATATTCCCGATTGTTTCCAGATCCCTTTGAAACAACTGGCACATATTCAGGAAATAATTCATGACTTCCAATCTGAATATACAAGAGCTGCTTTGCATCTTTCTGAATGGGTTCTTCAGCGTTCCTTGCATTGTTTGCCTTTAGCAGACTTGGCTTGAACAGATCTCTTAGCCATTGGTGAACCACAGTTGGCCCTTGAGCGGGATCCAAATACAGCCCCGCAATATATGCTTCAAATGTGTCAGCAATGGCTTTCGGTTTATGATCGAGGCTCATGGACTTGTTGGTCTTCAACCGCTGATCCAATCCATACATTGTTGACCACTCTCCAATAGTATCATTCCGAACTAACAGAACCCTCATATTGGTCAGAACACCTTCAGAGGCATCGGGGAAATGCTCGTAAACTGCATTACTGGCTACGAAATTTAACACAGCATCACCCATAAACTCTAATCGTTCATTGTGGAGGGATACAATTTCTTCATCAGACAGATACTGACGGTCTTCAATTGCTGAACGATGGGTGAAGACTTGTGATTCAAGACTTTTATCATGGATTTCTGGTAATGTGGGTGGCCAGATTTTCTTTTTCCCGGATGAATTATTGCCAGTGGCAACAACAGTTTCCAGTTCAGTAGTGGATGCTTCGTCTGACTTCAATTTCTTCTTATCTCGCTTAGCAGTGGACAATTTGGCTCGCTTTACAGAATAAGGTTCAATATCGAACACTGGGACAGAAGGAGTTACAGTATCGGAGGAGTTACCAGAAGAACTTTCAGCAATTATTTCGTCAAATAACGGAGGCAGCAGATTGTTATTAAAAGCCTGTTTAATTTTTTTTGCAGCCTTGATTCTAGGTTCATTAAGCAATTTTTGAATGTCAATTGAAGGACCAGTGGCTTCCTTTGTAGCTTCTCTGACAGCATCTCTATCAAGCAATGCTGGGCATGTGTTTATAACTGTCAATAGATGTTTTCGGATATTAACCATAGCATATTCGAGGGAAAGTAATTCAGTTAAACTCAATCTGGGATGCTCAGAGGAAGAGGAGCCACCATTGGTGACTTCAACCAAAGCCCTTTTGCCCATATTAGCCAAGTTCTCGTGAGGCAGAGTACAATTATTCGACGAGATACAAGTCAGACGAAACTGGGTGGAAAAACAAAGGACCGAGAGAGCCAAAGAGCAGATAAAACGACTGAAACTAAGCTGTAACCAGAAATCAATCAATTGTAGTCGGTGAGGCTTCAAATGCCATCTCCAAGTGATCCTTGGATCACTCACTAATAGTCGTTTACTCGGTAAATAAAAAACACAAATATAAAACAATCCTATATTTACTATATTTATTACTAATACCACCAGTAAGGGGATATTAATAATAAATTAAGGAAATCTTTAGATAATGGATTATATTTGTTGAAACGAGGAGTCGGTGAGGAAGCGATGCGTCTCAATTTATATTTAGGAGGACAGCCTTTTGTAAGGAGGCTGAAATTAAAAGCCGCACACGTATGCCTCTCTCTCCGCGATTCTTCTGCAAATACGGGCTACGATGCTTATTTAACAATACAGCTTGCTGTTGTTTCTATTCTTCTTGCTACTACAAAATGAAAAACATTACTTTCTCTATACTACTGTTAATATGCTCCTTAATAACAACTGCGGTAAATGCTTACACGTTAAGAGGATCAATTGCTGGTCTACCGACGACAGCCAGCATCTTCCCTTTAACTGCTTCTGATATCTCATCTACAAAGATCGTTCTCCGCAATAGAGAGAACTCGGCAATTTCAGAAACTTATTTCAACTCTGTCAACGGTGAATTCACTTTCAATAATATCAGCGAAGGATCCTATCTACTGTTTTTGCAGAGTTTACCGTTTATCACCCCTAACAAATATCGGGTAGATATTCGACCAGGAGAAGTTGAAGTTCATCAAGTCATTGCTGGTCATGACGCCAATACAGACCTGGGTCCGCGAGTTTCATACCCAATTGTGATTGAACAAGTTTCTAGAGCAAAATATACTGTTCAAAGAGAAGCATTTAGTCTTATTAATATGATTA
The DNA here is from genome assembly GCA_030565085.1 of Sugiyamaella pinicola. NCBI lineage: Eukaryota > Fungi > Ascomycota > Dipodascomycetes > Dipodascales > Trichomonascaceae > Sugiyamaella > Sugiyamaella pinicola. The sequence continues at coordinate 14,225 of JAJMAW010000141.1, forward strand.
AAAGCCCAATGATGCTGATGAGTTTAGGTTCGTTGGTAATGGTGTTTCTGCTACCAAAGATGGCAGCTAATATCGATCCTGACACTGTACAGCAGTTGCAACAGCATCAAAAGCGCCAAAATGACGCTGTAGATAAAGTTACTTCATTTGACGTAGCATCGTTTATTGCTGAAAAATCAAAATAATAATGATTATAATAAATTATATAGTACATAACACATTAATTGTGAGATGATGAATCTACCTTTGATTTTTCCGACTCCAAAAGTTCGTTTAGACTAGATTGGAATTGTTCACGTTCTTGCTCATCAACAGAGCTAGCAGGTTCTTCGAATCGTCGTCGCTTACGTTCTTCACGGGGTGGTGGCACAGCTGAAGTACTAGAGACAGAGGGAATATTATAAGAACGTTGTCTACCCATAAAACCAGGTTCAGCCGATGCTGATTCAGACTGCTCTAATACTTGGAAGAGCTGTTTCGGACCCGAAGGGAGAGGAACGATAGTAGGCTTGTCTTCATCATTGACTTCTTCATGCCCTAGTCCCTCACCATTGTCTTCATCCAAATCCCTTGCTGTTCGTTTGGATTTCCGTAATTCAAAGCCCGGAGTCGAAGACGAAGCGTTGACAGTATTTGCAGCGGCATCTGCAGCAGCAGCGGCATCTTCATCAACATACCCTTGACCATCTTCATAGCCGTCTTCCTCTTCTTCCTCTTCTTCTTCCTCTTCTTCCTCCTCTTCCTCTTCGTCATCTATCATTTGTCCCCATGGATGTTTCTCCACTGGGACTGCCAGCTTGCTACTAGTCAATCTATTTCCACCACTAGATTCTCCGACAAAATCCCCTCCGTAGAGTGGAACCCCCTTACTGTCAACAGGTGCTCTACCCCATCCTCCGGGCTGGAAGCCCCATTGAGCTCCTGCTGGCAACGGTGCATTCAAGCCGGGTATCCTTAGGCCTGGATAACTGGGTGGCGGGCCATATCTTTGCATATTCAATAACCAAGGAGGAGGAGCTCCTACAGGAATATTTAATGCCTGTTTCAATCGAGAAGAGAGCCTGCCAGGCCGGAATTTGGTAAAATCAAGCTCGTTCTCCTTACCCTCGTAGTAGACATCGCCAATACCAAATAACCTCGGTTTGGTCTGGAACCTGAAAAATGCATTATATAATTTCTGATAATCAATGTCTAATTTACCCATTTTAGGTTGGACGCGTTCACGAGTCTTTTGACGAAGTGTAGTCTCATCTTCCTTTAGCGCATCTCTCATATCCATAATTCCCGTATCCTTGATGAAACCAGGCAATTCAAATGGTTCTCTCATAAGACCTCGTTTGGAAGACAAAAACTCTTTCTTCGATTGCCAATGGTCAGGAACTGGTACTGCGCCCCGGCTGGTCTTTAATTGCACTAACAGATCTGGATCAGGAGCATCCGCATCGTACCATTCGACAATCTCTGGGACTCGAGATTGTGCTTTTAACAATGCTAATGGTAGTTTTCTTAATTGCTTTAGTTTTTTCCTAGTCAGCTGAGTTGTGTTTGTTGATTTGTCATTATCGTCATCTGCGTCACTGTCGTCAGCAACATCTCCCTCATCATCACTATAGAAAATCTGACCTGCCTCGCCATCAGCAGTATTTGAAATGCTGTTATTCTTTTCTGGCAAATTCTCTTCTGTATAAAATTTATTGAAAATTAACTTGTATTGCGCGAATCTTGGGTCGTTCAATGATTGGTCGATTTCCGAATCGAAAATATTCGACAGCGCTGGGATAGTTGGCCGCTGACGACTAGAGGACTCTTCTTCTGATGATACAGGATCCCCATTTGTTATTAGATCTGGGCCCGTGGTCTGACTTGTCGGTTCTATCGTTGAAACTGTGTCGTTAGAAACCGATTCCGATGGCTCATTCCCGGGTGTCGTCGCAGCTGTTGTTGTCGCCGTCGCCGCAGCATGTCCATTCTCTTCTCCACTAGCCCTTTTAGCCTTTGCCTTCTCCCGACGGATTTGGTTTTTAGTTTTTTTGGACTTTTTAATCCCTCCGTTCGATAATTCCGTCATTGCTGAGATATAGTCTACGCAAAATCGTCTATGAAATATCTCTCCCTCGCTCACCACGCCAATCTGCCTAGCCGTACACAACTTGCTAATCCCCTGCGCGGCTGAGTCTGCTTATATTGCATTTTGCTGGCTTACCCCCTGAAACTGTTTCTGGTAGCTTCCGATCATTCTGACAAGAAAAAAAATATAAATAAATTAAATAAGCAATCCAGCAACTTCTATAAGGCGCCCCAACCATTTAAATAAATGCACCGGGTGCGGTAGAAGCAGCATGCTCAGCTTTTTCACTCGCCGCAGCCTGGGCAGCCTCATTTGAATGTTCTGCACTTTCGCTGCTATTTCTGTTGCTATGAGAGTTACTATTTGTACTGGTATTGGCAGGTGAGGGTGAATTCTGATTCACAATCGAGTCTGCAATGGATTCTTCCAACCGATCTAGATTCTGCGTCACGTTTCCGACTGATGATATTTACGTTAGTATTTGAGGCTAGCATAGCAATGAGCATACGGATCCAGGCAGAGCCCAGCAATATACGGTACAGAAAGGGGCGTACCATTTATTAATATTTCTTGTTCAACTGTTGATATTTTGGTGAGCTGAAAGAGAAGAGTTAGTTGTTTTCTGCCTCTGGCGGCTGGGTCAGACCCCGTTGTGCTCGGTTCGCAAGCGGCTTCGGGTTGTTGGCAGTATACTCACTAAATTCTGTAAGAGCCGTTCGATATCACGGCCGATTTCATGAGCTGGCGGCGTGAGAAAGGTAGAAGACTCTGAACTGCTGGAGCTGGTAGCGGCTGGATCAGACGCACTCCCATTGGCAGTCGTATCTGGATTTGAACCTTTAACATTGATGGCAGTCACCAGAGAGTCGGTAGTCTCAGGGGATTTCTCCAAAAGAGTCGTCATTGATTGAACTGTACACTTGACTGGATTTAGTATAGGCCGCAACAGGAACCAAGAGAATACGAGGAGAGAAAGAAGAAACCGTCGTTGTTGTTGTAGTCGTAATTGCAATAATAATAAATTATGCCGTATACCTCTATTAGAGAATATTTCAGCCTATCGCGTTACATGCAAAGGTTATTAAGCTCCGCGTTAGTTATCTACTTACGCGTCGTGTCTACGTGCGAGAGTGGCCAGCTAGTTATCAACTTATTTTTATCAGTCTACCAGGTTAATATCAGGCTATAGTGGTTTTATCAAACATGTGGTCCAACTCTCTGCGGCAATGCTATACTCATAAAACTACAGATGTTCATAGACAAAGTCACCTGTTGAGGTTGATATCTGCATTGACAGCTCACCAGTCCTGCTGTCATGAGTCCCGAGAGTTCAGTACTAGTGGAATACGACACCGCGTATCTAGAACCAGTGAATCTACAACCGTAGCGGGACGGAATCTGGCTTCGTCAGGAAAGATGACCCGGGCGCGAGGAATACAGTCTGACGCTACAATTCTGGCCACATCGGCGGCTCAGGTGTCACCACATTATGACCTTAAATCATATATCAGCTATGCCAATAAAAATAATGTGAACCAAAAGTCAACCGTATTCAGAGGTACATTATATGAATATTCAGTACAGCATGTGTTAAGCGATTATTTAAACTTTCAAGGAGTAATGAGGTCAGGCAGAGCCGGCGACAAGGGAGTGGACTTATTAGGCAATTGGAAAAAGTTGTTGGCGTTAGTTCAGTGCAAATCATCAACTGTGAAAACTGGTGCTAGATTATTCCGCGAGATGGCTGGCGTCTATAACATTTTCGTTGCCGGGTCTAAAGATGAGGGAAACGCAGTGATAATAATAGCTTCTCCGGCGTCCATCACTTCTCAGGGTATGAAAGAATTCTTTCAATTATCAATCCCTATCATCTATTGTAAAATCGATTATGTTATCCCTACTTATGATTTACAGCAACGAGATTACGACTATGGTAGTCTAACTGATGGGACTGCGTTACGAAGCATACAGTACAATAGTGAAGCCGCTAAACTTCTTTCTAACCATGGACTCAAAGTCAATCGGAAATATTCCCTCGATCCATCATCAGTATCAGTAATGGCATCTTCGTCCGATTCCATGAAAACTTCCGTCAAGGTAGCTGTATCTTCGTCGATAATATAACAAACAGTTCCCTGCCCATATCTATGATAGTGGTTAGGGCCGCAGCTGCTGTCTGGAGAGTCTGCCTCCGGCGGCTGGGCCCCATAACTCCGCTTTGAAAGGGCCCCTTAACCGATAGGACTTACCGGAAGGCGCTATATGGCGTCGATAGAGCCAGGTTAATGAGAGGGATGGAAGGAGAATACACCAGAATGAAAGTCGGTGAGTGGGTTAGGGTATAATCAATGTGCAGTCCAGCTATTTCGATAGACTTGAACTTAACATTATTACTCTTTCTTCTCATTATACAAAATGTCTTCTGAAGAGGAGATAAGTCTGGATGAGACAAACAGGATAAGAAAGTCTCTGGGACTCCCGCTGATTCCAGTTCCGGCTTCGATTCCGGAAAAGGCTCCATCGTCAAGGTCGACTCCTGGCAATGGCGATATTTCACTAGAAGAAACAAATCGCATCAGGGCCTCCCTTGGCCAGAAACCGATTCCGATAGATGGCTCGATATTGGACGAAACACCAGGACCGACAATATCTGTCAAAAATGATGACGAATTAGCTCGAGAAAACTGGCTTACAAAGACTGAAAACGAACGTAAACTCGCGCATCAGGACAAGGTCAAAAAAAGAATTCAAGAGGCAAAAGAGCGCGCTGAAAGGAGAAAAGCTCTAGACGGAAGCAGAGGTCTGGCAGATGGCGGCGAAGATGATGTGCGTGACCAACAGGCAGGAACAAAGTCATGGATTGAAAAGTTCAGAAAGAAGCAAAGAGAGCTTCAACAGAGAAGATTGCAGCATGAAGAAGAAGAGGCCGAAGAAGAAGAGAATGCACACCCATATCTGAAGCCAGGTGATGGTAAAAGAAAAGAGCCGGCGAGTGGTTATTCCTCTAAAGACTTGTCTGGACTACGAGTAGGTCATAATCTTAAGGATATCCAAGACTTGAACAAGGACACGGTATTAATTTTAAAGGACTCCGACGTCTTGAACGATGACGAAGACAACGAACTGGTATCCAGCTCTTTGCTTGAGAAAGAAAAAATAGAAGAAAATAGGAAAAATGCAAAAGGAAAGACGAAATATGCTTATGAAGATGAAGAGGAAGGAAATAATGATAATGCCGGTGGAGACGATAAAAACTTTTTCGTTCTTGATGGGTCTGAAATCGTCGCCGGCAAACCGTCCCTTGAGCCTGATGAACAACACAGTTCGTACTTGCAGAAGCAATCTATTACGATTGATTTTGATAAATTCACTGAGCTGCGGCAACAAGAATCATCCGACTACCAAGAAGCTAAACCAGTAAAGTTTAAAAAACCAAAAAAGCTAAAAAAGAAGCTAGACTTAAAAGATAAGAAGAGGAAAAAGATTGATGAGGGTGAAGATGAGGAAGAAGTGAGTGTGGTTCATAAGGAACACAATGGCTTAACTGATACCCCGGAACAAGATGACGATGAAGACCTTCAAAATATTCTTGCTTTAAACCGACGTCGGGTTCAAATTCAGCGAAGTAACAAAAGACAGAAAGTGACTCCAGAAGAGCTAGCCGAGCAACTGTTAGCCGACAAAGCACAGCAGGAGAGAGAAGAACAAGAGGAGGAGCAGAACAATCAATACGACACTAACCGACTCGTAGTTAGTAATACCACAGATTTCCTGACACTAGTGAGACAGAATAGCGTTAAACCCGAAGATGTAGATGAAGAAGAACATGAAGTCAAACAGAGACTGGATGATGCTAATGGTAATAATGATATAATCAAGGTAAAGGAAGAAAAATCTGAACCAGGAGATGTCGTCATGGAAGGAGTAGAACCAACGCCAATTCAAGCGTCTACCATTGCTCCAGAAGAACCCAATCTGGACGGAGGGTTGGCCGACGTGGTGAAATTGCTACAAACAAAAGGAGTTATCAAAAAGAAAACCGAAGAAGAGCTCGAAAGAGAACGTCGTATCAAACAACAAAGAGATTGGATCCGACAGTCGGAGAAAGAGCGGCTTATCAATGAGATCAAGCTACAGAGACAGCGAGAAGAAGCACGACTCGATGGCAAATACGACCGTCTTACATATAAAGATCGTGAAGAGATTGCCCAGTACGAAAACAAAGTCCGCGAACAGGAAGAAGCAGAGGCTGCTCAAAGGCGTTTTGCGAATTACAAGCCGGACGTTAACATTGAGTATCGTGATGACTTGGGCAATGTGTTGTCGAGTAAAGAGGCTTTCAAGCACATGTCTCGACAATTCCATGGCACCGCTGCTGGCAAAAAGCGAGTCGAGCGTCAACTGCAAAAACTCGACGAAGAACGTCAAAAGGAGACCGAATCTTTGTTCCAGGTAAACACAGGTGAATCTTCTGTCAAAAGGACCAAGCCCGGTGCTCGTCTTCAATAGAGCACTTACTATTTATATATATTTATATATTTGTATTTATTCATTCTGCATGCGCGACCGAGCAACTGATTCACTCGGGCGCTGGTGCCTTGATACACCCACTGACTCGCTCGCGAAGTGAGCACAATGGTCGTGAACAGCGCCCGTCGCCTGAGCTGGGACCCTTCCCGCCAGGAGTAAACAGACCCCCGCCTCACCCCCGCACCGCAAATCTGGAGAGAGATCTGACGCCGTGACAGGCAGGCAGAGAGATAGACAGTGGAGTGGCCACCAAATCCCAATCTCGCACCCTAACCTTAAGACGTGAAGGCCGAATATCCTCCAATCTACACACCGACATTAATTCACAACAAACCTCCAACTTTCTCTGTCTCATCCCAGCCAACGCCTCGTTCTTATCCGTTTAGTCAATCTTTTTATTTTGTTATTGTTGTTTGTGTAGACTCAATTGTTTACACAATCAACAGGGCAGTTGTAAAAGGGAAATCGAACGAACAAACTAATCCGTACAGAATACAGGCGAGCCTCCTTTCCGCAAACCACCATGTCTGATTTCTACGACGATAATGCTGGACTCCACAGCAATCCATTTGCTGGTCAAAATGACGAGGCCGGTCCTCACCCATTTGGGACCGGGCCTGACGATGCAATTGGTAGTAGTCACTTGGCATTAGCCCATGACAATATATCCGGGTCGTATGGAGGCGATACTCATAGCCGTGAAGCAGAAGAAGAAGAAGTTGAAGACCGAGACCCAGACGAGGAAGGCAGAGAAGAGCGAGAGCACCAAGAACAGCGGCATGGTGCTGATGAACATGAACATGAAATTAAAGAACATACCACTTCCGATCTCAATAATGATAATGCTATCGCTAGAGGTGCTCCAACTCCAGTAATACAAGATTCCTCTTCTTCGGGTGCCACAAAACAATCAGTCACCACTGGGTCCTCTGATTCCACTGCTGCCGCGTCTTCGAAAAGATCAGTTAAAAAGTATAAATTGGCTCTCAAGGTAACTGCTCTTGAACGCCATGGCAAAAAGGACCCCATCATCCATTTCGACGCTTATACAACATTACCACGATTCCGTACTACCACTTTTCGCGATATCCGTCGTACTCACCATGAATTCATCAAATTCTTTGAACATTTGAATGGCGCGAACCCGGAATGCTTTGTCCCTGCTGTACCTCCGTCAGTCACTTCGGCTGGCGTAGGCACTGAAGAAGACGAAATCAAAATCAAGGCTCATATGCAGACTTGGCTTGATAGAGTGAGCAGTAATCCCATTTTGGCGAGGGATGAGGAGTTTATTTACTTTATCGAGGCAGATTTCGGCTATTCCCCGGTAATCAAGAGGAAACCGCCTGCTACTGGGTTGGCAAGAAAAGCCATGAAGCAACTACAACCACCTTATGATGAAGTCACTGAATTGCATGATCTAAGGCCTTTAATCAAACGAGTATATCAATTAGGATTAGAAGCAAGCACGAAATTAGACAAGGTGACTAAAACAAGACGGAGTTTAGGAATTGCTCTGACTGATTTTGGAACCAAAACTGCTTCTGCAAGCTCGCTTGAATCTCACCAGGGAATGATTAATATGTGGCGTAAACTAGGCAAAACCTTGACAAGCATTGGTGACAACGAAGCCGTTCGCGCTACTGCTGAAGCTGCCTCTTTTGGTGATGGCATCAACTGGATAGCAAGTAATTCATATGTTGCAAAAGAGGCCCTGACTAATCGACATCTGCTAATGAGAGAACTGATTAAAGCACAGGGCAATACAAAATCAAGACACCAGGTAGCTGTACGGGTCAAAGGATCAACCAATATAAGCCCCATAAAAGTTGATGAAGCGATTAATGCTCTTGAAGAAGCCACTCATATTGAAGAACAGTTGACGAATAAAGTTCGTCGTGTCAGCGACAATATGCTACTTGAAAAGAAAGCTCTACTGACAAATATCGAGCATGACATTTTCAATTATATTGGAGAATACGCCCTGCGTGTTATTGAATGTGAACGGAGGGCCCTAGCAACGTGGGAATCGATCCGTGTCGATGTTCGAGCTGTGGATGCCAATGGCGGACTCAGTAGATTAGGCAGGGAAGCGACTCCTGCTAATCGCAGAACTGCGCTGGCTCAAAGCCAAGGTGCGAAGGGTGATGCATGGAGTGGAGATCGTCATGGTCGAGCGGCAGATTTATCCAAGGCCGCTGAAAAGTTACTCTACCGGGATAAACCATCGTCATCGTTTGAAGGGAGTGCCTTCAATGGTAAGCGTGATGCAGAAGATGAGGACGATGAACCGCTTCTTCAAGATGAAGAAGAAACGCTGGTCGATGCTCGTAATGCTGCTAGTCTGCTTGCCGGCTCAACTTTCTGATCCTCTTACTATTACAATATAATTTATCTACCACACGTTGGGCGGGTTTTGCCTCCGTCGGCCGGGCTCTGCGCGGACCGTTTGTGTTCGCAAATAGGACTATATCGAGGGCCGTTGCAAAGAACCGCTGCCTGTGGATCTCAGGGGTGCTGGGTGCTGTGCGCTCCTTATCAAACTTTATACTAAATGAGCGAATTATTATGTTCTATATTTATATCTAACATATAACTAAATATCACAGCCAACCGGCCAAATATTAAATCCTAGTATCGACGGGTATACTAATTATTCTCCATTGGGCGTGAGAGACTGGGAGGAATATTCGGAAATAAGGGTGGTACGCAATCGCTCCCTAAACGGATAACTCAGGGGTCATATGGACCCCAATATGTAAATACTTTCTCGGAGGGTATGCAAGCATCTGTAGTTGATATACGCATAATATCCGTTAAAAAGCACTTAGCATATTTTGGTTCACCATTACAATCTCCAGTCTCCACAGTATTGCTTATTATTATTATGTGTTCTCAGTATCCTAGGAACGCATCTTTTCACTGAAGTATTTGCTCCTTCAAAACTGTTCCATCACACACTTCTAGATGGGCATTTTTGAAAATATCCAGAGGAAAGCAGCCAAGTCGGGGCTGGGTCCTAAATTGGCTGCTTCATTGCAATACGTCTCTTTAGTAGCAGCAATTAGTGGTATAGTTTGGCTGCTTGTCTTACCTATAGAGGGCCAGTTTCGCAAAACATATATTTCAGAAAATGCCTTGTTACCTGCTCAAGCAAAGACGTACTTCCGTGAGTCTGAATGGAATATTGTCCGTGGATATAGGGAAGAGGTCCATCTATTAGAATCAGCATCTCCCGAGGAACGAAGCCAAGCGGTGGTTCAGTGGATGGATGAAATTGGCTTGAAATCCTCGATTCACCATTGGGAAGTTTCTCATGATGGCGACAAGCATGAATCTGTAAACGGAACCAATGTGTATGGAATTTTACATTCTCCCAGAGGTGGTCACGCAGAAGCTATGGTCCTAGCTGCTCCATGGATTAATAAAGATGGGCAGTATAATGATGGTGGGGTGGCATTGGTAATTGCTCTTGCGAGATATTTCCAGAAATGGTCTATATGGTCGAAGAATATTATCTTTGTAGTCACTTCGGATAGCCATTTTTCATTACGATCATGGATTTCGGCCTATCATACGTCGTTGCCAAATACTGCCGGAAGTATTGAAGGTGCAATTGTATTAGATTATCCAGATAAATCGGATTATTTGGATTCAGTGGAAATATTTTATGAAGGGTTGAATGGACAGTTGCCCAATTTAGATCTTATCAATACTGCGGTTATTATTTGTGGCCACGAAGGACTAAGAGTGTTTATCCAGGGGATGATTTCGGCGGGATTCATGTTATATACTGAGCGAGCAAAAACATTATTACGGGGCATTCTGGCCCAGTTGGTAGCTGGTATTGGACCTGGGCCTGGAAGTGAGAATTTCAGTGGATGGAGAATCGATTCAATTACTCTTAGAGCGAGAGGGACTTCAGGACCAATGGATATCACCACTTTTGGTAGAATTGCAGAATCATTGTTCAGATCAATTAATAATCTTTTAGAACATTTCCATCAATCGTTCTTTTTCTATTTCCTCCTTTCGCCAAGAAAGTTTGTCAGTATTGGTACCTATTTACCTGCTGCCATGTTGGTCGCCAATAGTTTTTCATTAATTGCTGTGTATAATCTGGTGAGAACCACGGAGCGAGATTTCCGAACGATTATATTTATTCCTGGAATCATTTTGGCGTCTGTAGTTGCTGCTTCACAACTATTTGGTTATGCGTCGCTGCGAGTGAGTTCGGCGAACTTGTATCCTTTAGTTGTTTCGTGTGGAACTATATTTTCAGTAGGGGTTCCTATGGCAGTAAAGTTGCTGACTACTAGCTCAAATGCTTCTATATCCACACTTCTCTCGCTTCATTCTTTAGCTATGATCCTATATGGGCTCTTTTTGACTACGTTATCAACACTTAATTTCTCCTTGTCTTTATGCCTAGGGACTATCACCGTTCCACTTGCTTGGATCAGACCGGGCCTGCCTGTTCATAAAAGTATTATTTTATTAACAATCAGTTCACCTTGGGTCGGTATTTGCATTTTGAGCGCTATTAAGGACATACCACCTAAAGAGCTGATTCTATCTCTTGTCTGGGGGTGGAGGGGGTTACAGGTGTGGACCTGGGGCATAATTACAGGTATTTGGTTGCCGGTATGGCTTGTCTGTGTGGTAGTGGCCAGTGCAAGTCCCAGTCCATTACTGGCACCAGCATCAGCCGAAAAGAAAAATTCATAATATTCGTATATACATATTTATAGAGATTCTGCTTTGCATTGAAGAACAATAAAAAATAAAAGCTTTTGGTTTCAATTAATCGAAAATTTCGATTGCTTCGTCATCATCGTCTATGAAAATGACTTGATCTGTGTCGTCGGACTCGGCCGTTTTCTGTTTCTTGACTGCTGGATCTGCGTCTGCATGCGCGATTTCTGAAGAAAGTTTGCGTTTGTTAGACGAGGAAGATTCAAGCAGGTCATCATCAGCCTCGTCCTCTTCAGGTTCGGGAATCTTTTTGGGTTTAAGACCTATGATGGGCTTTTCTTTGATGGTATATGGTGCACTGTTAACAGAGGATGAATCATCTTCAATGTATAGTTCGAGATTGACCTTGCCATCGTCTTCTTCGTCAATGACGGTGATAAAAGAACCATCAGTGATTTTAAGATCAGCCAAAGTTTTCTGCAGGTTATCATCGTAATCTGGATCATACAGAAGCTGGTCCGTAACTACACTCAACTCTTCAGTATAGCCTAAATCCAATTTCAGCAGTGAATCAATGAGCGTTCCTAGTGTTAGTTTCGTAGGATCAGTCTTAATAACAGTTCGAGCTACTCCACTGACTACACAATTTGGATTTGGCGGTTGTAGTTTGACGGACTGAACAAGATATGTAGGAAGTCGCGACAAGAACACGTTACGAGCATCGTCACTTTTATCGTTTAGAACGAGCAATGACTGAAGAACACATATGCCGGCAATAATAGCATTCGTGGTAGCAATTGCAGGAATGATATTTCCAGCAATCTGTTTAATGTCGAATTTGGACTTCAAAGCAATTGAGAAAATATATGAACGGATATTAGCGGCCGAGGCCACAAAATCAAGAGTATCAACATCATCTTTATCAAATGATAAAGAAGGGATTTGATCAGGAAACTGTTCTTTTTGTTGGCGTAATCGATTTTGTAATCGAGTCAGACTATGATTCAGGACATAGAAGTTTTCAGCCAAGCTCCACAATTTCTGGTCGTTATCAAGAATTGTCTCGTCAATTTCGGCATCCTTTGCTTGTTGGTTCAGTTTAGAATAGTCTAAAACAATAGGCGGCTTCCTTGTTTTCCACATCGTCTCCATCGATAATAGGCGTTCGATATCGGCGCCAAACACTTTGGTAAACATTTTGTCGCCAAACCCATCTTCTAGAATAGATTCCTGGAGATGTTTCAGCTCGTTCCTTTCTCTTTTCAGTTTGGCAAGCTCCTCCTGGTCTTCACCAGCAGCTGCAGATGAGTCTTCATCTCCCTCTGCATCGTTCTCCTCACTGTCCTGATCAAACAACTGACTGAATAAATAACTTTTAGCCCAAACTATACAATGAATGGGCTGAGAGGGAGTGCTACGAATAGTACAGACTGGAAAGGTCTTTGGAACAGGCTTTGGATGACAGTCATAGCATTCGGTTTTGCCAGGGATAATCACCTGAACCTGGCCGTTAAATCCAGCCGTTCCACTTTCAATCAATGGAACATCAGCTACTAGACATAATCGATTAACATGTCGTCTAGCTTCAATATTGTCTAGCGCATTATAGACAATATCGAACGATTTGAACCATTTTACACCAAATTCTTTATCAGTGATATTGGCCTGATAAGCTACAATATTAACATGGGGGTTGAACTTGGAAGCGGTGTCCTTAGCAACCAGTGCCTTGGGTTTTTTGATATGTTCGCGGCCAAACAAGAACTGTCGATTCAGATTACTCAAATCAATTGTATCCAGATCAACAACATGGATCTCGCTAATTCCCAGCAACACTAGGTCTTTCAACAGCTCACAACCTATTCCTCCTGCCCCTACAAGCAAAACTTTGCACTGATAACGTTAGAACAGGGCTCTACTTGGCTTGCCTCTGGCGGCTGCGTTTCGCGGAGAGGAGAGGTGCTTCAATTAAACGAGCGAAGGAACGGGTCTGCGCGGAGCCCAGCCGCCGGAGGCGAAGCAGGGCGAGTTGTGGTTCTGCCTCTGGCGGATAGGCGCGCCGCTAATCAGACCTGTTTGCTCTCTTTGCTCGCGAACGAACTCTTGGATTACTCACATTCTTCAACTTCTGCAGACTCTTATCACCAAGAGCCTGGCGGATACCCTCATCTCGAGCAAGCATCCTATCTGAACGAGATCGTGATTCGCAAATCTACACAATGCCGGAGACAAGCACAATGTTCCGTGATCGTTGTAACAATACTGAAATTTGCGGCGCAACAAGGCCGCACGAGGCTCGATCGAACTATCACGTGAACAATGCGATTCAGAGTACACAGTAAATCTCTCCGCGAAGCGGAACAACTAGGCATGGGTGGAGCCCAGCCATACGAAGCAGCGCTCGATCCCCCTGTTCACCTCCGGTGGCTGGGCTCCGCCCAGACCTGGTTGCTCCGCTTCGCGGAGGGATGTGTCTACTGTCTATCTAATCTATCTCCGTGATAGGTATTTCTGGTGGTAGATCAAATATAGATGATCTTCTTTTCGTGAAGACCGCACCGCGAGCAGGGTAAGTCACAACCAATGAATGGGTCGCTGAAGACAGCCAGAATAAACCCACAGCCAGGCCCAACGGCTTACGCAGGTTCGGCTGGCTCCCCTGCATTAGCCGGTTAACGAGACAGAGACCCTGAAGGCACGGCGCGTACGTCGCGGTCCCTGTCCGAGAAGAGCCCAGCCGCGAGAAACAGCACCGCACCCTGGCATTCGCTTCCGGCAGCTGGGCTCCGCCCCGATACGTAGCTCGCTTCGCTCGTTTAGCGGAATCTCCGCGAAGCGGAGCAACCAGGTCTGGGCAGAGCCCAGCCGCCGGAGGCGAAGCCAGGGTGCTGGAGTTGGGGAACAAATACAGGGACGTAGCCCCGTGCTGTTGCGCCGCACGCCAAATGGCTCAAACCCCCACGCGCCGCATGCGCTGCGGGAGATCCATGCATATACTGCATGGATGTGCATTCCGCATTCTGCAGGCATATGCTCCTAATTCTGCGTTGTTTCTGCTCCCTGGGATGGAAACACGAGTCCATAAGAGCGGCGCGTACGGCTGTTCAAACTTCGTGGTATTTGCATATATATTTACCTTCTGATTAGTCCATTTCATTCTTAAGAACCAATATATTGCGTTCAATTTACTATATTTTGCTATCTTCCGATGATGAAGACTATTCTCAATGTTGAGTTGATTTACCACTTAGCGCTTACTGCTTGTAAGTGACTGTGAACGACTAAGAAGGAACAACCGCTGTAGAATTTTTCAATTAAAACTATATTTGGCTTTGGCTTTGTATATATCGTTGAGGATTACCGTCACATTTTAGCTGTCAGTTGAGCTGACAACTGGGCTGACGGTTGAACTGCCAGCTAAAAGGTGACCGAGGGCTATTTGCTGTTGAAATTGCTGGACCATCTGCTGCTGCTGCTGATGCTGTATCTGTTGTAACTGCTGCTGAAACAATTGAAATTGCTGCTGCTGCTGTTGCTGCATCTGTTGCAATTGTTGCTGAAACTGTTGAAACTGGTCCTGCTGCTGAACCTCCTGAATCTGTGGTATCTGTTGCTGAACTGGCCGTGCCCTTTGCGGGCATGCCTTAGAGTTCATCGTATGACCTAGTTTTTGACATCTACTGCATCGGGGTTGTTTCCGATTCGGTAGTTCAACGAGTTCGAATCCGCTAGGTTCTCGCTGAGTGCTTGATTGAGGTATTTTTGAGTTGTCTTTTGTTGAGTCTATGGCTTGAATAGGCTCTAGTAGCAACTGAGGACTGCCAGTACGTTGTAGGTACCAGTGTGAGTGGAAATCTAGTTGTGTAAGTGACTTCTTCTCAAGCAGTCGGTCTTGGATAACGTGAATACAAGGCAGACCGTAAACTCGTGTAAAAGAGCCAGTGCATATTTCTGGAGGCTTGTATTTCTTATCCAGTAGTTTCTGTCGTTGTTCGTCAACTATCCGTAAGGCTTCGTGCGAAACCCAACCGTAGACATGACAATAAAGTGTTTTGCTCAGATTGGGCGGAGTAATAATCTGCTCCGTATTTTGCATTGATTTCAACGTCTCGAATTGGTTCAACACCGATTGTTTAATTCTATGACAGGCGTCGAGCAGATCAAGAGTAGATGTTTTGAGATACTTTTTCAGCCGGCTGTGGATTCCTTCTACCCGTGATGTAACTACATTGCCAAAATGTAGGTGTTGATCAACCCAGGCTTTGACAAGCCTTTCCTTGTGTGGGTTCAGCCACGTCGTCTTGATATAATTTACTGCTTCGAAATATTCAG
>JAJMAW010000142.1:0-29808 GCA_030565085.1 Sugiyamaella pinicola
AGCTGTTACTACTTAGTGTTTAATATAATCTGGTTTTATTCGGTTATCATATTTAAAACAATTCAAAGCCAACATCACGGCTTTATATACTACAGCACAACATTCAAGTCTCTACCAATCATCGTCCACCTTTCATCTCTCACGTGCTATGACATCTTATCAGTGCCTAAATGTTCAGGGCAAGGAACATATTTCAACATCACGGCACAACCCTTGCCCACAGGGACATGTTAGCTAAAAAATAAGATTTTCCGAGAAGAGAAGGAAAGGTACTGAAGTAGGCAATATAGAGTTATTATAGAGAAATCGACAATACACTATGTCAGTGAAAAGACCTTTAAAAGAACTGCTGGCTACGGATGTAGATGCGCTGATGGAAGAAGACGACGCTTCGCTAGATACTGGTGCTAACATTGACGTCGGGCATCCTTCTACAGCTGGTGGTGCAGCTGTAGCTAGTGCAAACGAATTAGGCCTCTGTGTCGAATGTGGAGACCAGCCTTCAGAACTGTCTTGTCAGATGTGTAATGAAGACTTCTGTGCTGTGTGTTTTGATTATTTGCATAGGACAGGCACGAGAAAGGCTCATACGATCACTCAGTTTAAAACGAGATCGAAGACAGAAGGTAATGGTGCTGAGATCCAAAATGGGACGGGAAATGGAGATGAGAACGACGAAGACGAAGACGAAGATGATGATGATGATGATCTTGATCCGGATCATCTCGCAAATGCTAATAGACTCATCGCTTCTACTCGAGGTGATGCCAGTAAACCAATCACTACAGCTGATTTACTACTCAAAATGAAAGAACATGCTAAATACATTCCCATGCGACTCAACGCTGAAGAGCGCAAGCTGTTGCGTCTGTTAGAAGCTGCCTTGAATGTGTCAGAGTATACAGACAAGGTCGATATCCTCTTATACTCGTCCAAAGCTAGACGGATGGTTGCCCAGCTCAAAGAAATGTGCTCTATCCTAGCAGGATTAGTCGTGGCCACAAACATGCAGGCCGGTCAGTCGTTGTTTGAAGACAAAGAGTTCTCAGAAAATGCAGAATGGTTCCAAACCGTCTTCGAGATCGGGCGGAGATACAAGATTATGAATCCCGAGAAAATGCGCGACTCGTTCGGCAAACTCATGTACATGATTATGGATTCAAGACTACCAGAGGTGAAAGAATCTATGGATTTCGATCTTTATAAGCCCTTGAAAACCGTCTTTGGATATCTTCATAGCAAAGGAGGGCTATCCATGTTGGACGACGAGCTGGTCCTTAAGGCAACCGTCGAAATTGACCCAGATAACAAGTCTCGTGCCAACATACAAGCCGATATTAGACGCAAAGAACGAGCTATAGAGATGCTGGCAGATAAATATTCTGCTGGTAACAATAAATTATCAAGGGAGGATATCCGACAGTCTCTTTATTCCATCGGTGACTATCATGCCTATCTGCGGTCAAACCGATACCCTGTTGAACAAATGATCAAGATGCTGAACGAACGGTTCGATGCTACCCAAATCAAACGTCAGTTCTCACTCGGCATTTCATACGGTAAAGACGGAGCCCGGTTGAGCCACAACCACGAAAGACAGTATCATTATGTGCAACAATCGCTCACGCTGTGGTCTCAGATCATGCGCGATATGTTTATGTTATGGACGTTAGCGGATAACGATCTGTTAAGTGAGAACAATCGGTACAGATTAGCCGACACCGGTCAAGGGCTGAACAGAATCAAACCATGTCCACAAGTTAGTCGAGCCATGCATAACATCATCCGCCGATCTCAGGAGCGTACTGGAGGATGGATCGGGTCCAGTGTCGTTCATTTAGGGGATCACACTGTTCCCAACGCGCTGTTCTTCCTAGACAAGTATCTCCAAGTGCCACGGATCCTGACACCAGTCTACATTGCCGTTAGCAACATGGACCGTATTGCACGAGACCCGTACGTCCACGAGTGGATCTCATCACAATTCGGCAGCGTCGACGACCTCAAAACTACCATTCTATGCGATTTCTTCCGCCATGCATTTGACGGTTCCGGGGCTGACAACTTCTATGATGCCGGCTCGTGCATTGACGGTCGGCTCACCAGTGCCTGGAACTGGGCAAATACCATTTCCAAAAAGTCCTACTACAAAAAATTCCTTGTTTCTGGCTTCACAGGATTCAATGGAAGCGATGGATTCTAGTCCAATAAATCTGTAATGTTATCTGTTTGTTTCCCGCTTTGCCTCCGGCGGCTGGGCTCTTACTTATGAGCACCCCTCTAGTGGGTCTATGAGAAAGCGTAATATATGCATCCATGGCTTCGAGGAGCCCTCTTCTATGGCTGGTAGTTGTTTACCACTTTTGAAGAGACATAAATTAAACGACCGATTATATTACCTTATATAAAAAATTAAAATAGAAAATAGAAAATAGAACAAAAAAACTTTTTAGATTCAATTGCCAGAACACAGTTGACGAAGACGTGTAACTTCAGCTTCAAGCTCGCTGTTCTTCGCAAGAAGTTGTTCGACACGCTCCTCAAGTTGGGACATACGCTCCATTTTACGGGCACGCGAACGACGGGCAGCTTCAGTATTACGAGCACGCTTAACCGCGGTGCAATCACCATCGTCCTCAATGACAACAGGTTGCAGAGGGGTAGAGCGAGGCTTACGGTTATAAGCAATAATTCCGAGAGCATCCTTCTTCTCTTCTTGCAAGTCCACAGCGATCTCAGGAGAACGCTTACGCTTGTTAGAGCTACTAAGGGACGCGCTACCCATAGCAGCAGGACTCATGGGCTCCATCTTAATACCAATGGCTGGAGATTGAACAGCAGAAGAAACACCACTACTCGATGGCATAACAGTAGATTGGACTTCGGGAATCATCGATCGAGAACCAGCGCTGTTCGAGGGGCTAGGAATAATCGAACTGTCTTCAGTAAATAATGATTCCCATGAATTAGAGTCACCTAATTCAGCATCTTCAAATAATGGGGAGTGATCCAATCCAGACCCTGAAGAAACAGATAATTCTCTAGGAGATATAGTAGCAATAGAAGATGCAGGACTGTTGTCGAAGATGTCTAAAGGATCAATGTAAGAAGACGAGCGTCCTGTACCAATGACAGCAAATGAAGGGTCCTCTTCAATGGCAGGGCTGGCACTTAATCCAACAGACCAAATATCTTGGACTGCTGCTTGAGACGCAGAGTATTTCTCAAATACAGACTCAAGCTTGGAGAAGTAAGGCTTTTCAGCAATGGCATGAGAATAAGCACCAGCAGGCTTAGTATTAGCAATGACCATGGTTGATGATAAAATATCAAAAACTTGCAAAATTCTTTCTAACTCGGGAGATGTGGAAGTAGCGGCGGCGGCGGCGGTAGTTGTAGTAGCGGTAGCAGCGGTTGTTTGGTTGTAATTCTATGAAAAAAATAATGAAACTTCTAGTTCAATTCTAGTGATTGACGTTATACAATGTTTGTTATGATTTATCGAATACTCTGTAAGGGTTGTAGGCAGGCGGAACACGACTGTAAGGACCTCATTTTGATGGTTGTACTTTTGATAAAGTTAGGATATCCTGACTTTACTTTTACTCTTTAATAATTATTTTTAATTCTTTAATTTACGACTTGTTTTAATCGTTTTGTTTGGTAAACACGTTTTAATATAATTCTTTAATAATTTTCTTTACGTGTTCATTGTTGATAGCGGTGGAGAGCGGGGAGTTTAAAAAGACATCTTGGGTTAACTTGTAATACTCAAAAAATGTCTAATAAAATAAAAAATAATTGTTGGTTGATTTTTCAAAATCTTGTCCGACTTTCGTGTGCTTTATATAACATTGAGTCATCGATTTTTCATCTGCTCTCCATCAAACCCCTACCCCGCCGATGTGCAGAGATATAGTGGCTAAACAGTCTTAATCAGGCAGCCACCTCCTCCCGGTAACGCCATGATTGGCCAGTGATAGGCTGTATTGCAGGTAATGCCCGCGCAGAGATCTCGCCGGTATCGGCGTGTTGTGGCTAAAAAGCTAATAGTAACGGCGGCGCTGCTTCGCCGGCCTGGCTGGGCACGGTCTAGGCGGTCTTTCCAAACCGGAATCTCCGTCCTTAACACACGCATATCCCGGCCATAGCACTAAGAATGGATTGATAGGTCAATGGGGTTCACACGAATGCCTTCGTCTTTCTTCTTCATATCTCTCTCCTTTTCGTCTCGATCTTGATCATGACTCAATGCCAGGTTAGGGTGTGGCGTCTCAACTATGGTGCACTTTCAGACCGTTGTACTATGCCACAGATTACAACGCGCTTCACCCCCTGCTTACTCGCGTCCAGCAGCTGGGCTCTGCCCAGACCCGTAGCTCGAGGTGCGCTCGAGTAATGTGGAAGGGTTCTAGCAGAGATCGCGGAGCGAGCCCAACGATTCGGTCCAGGCCGAGCCCGGCGCAGCCGCCGGAGGCAGCTCCGTTACCGGCGTCTCCAGTGTGAAAACTTTTATTATATCCCAGAATGTGGTCTAGCCGCAATTCGTACCGCACCTCAATGCTGGTTTCAAATCAGAGCTGGTGCAATTGGTTACCCTGTCTTCATTTTCATTTTTGTTTTTCATATTATCTCGGTGCTATTACCCTGCCTGCACTGTCTTGGCAATAGATAGATAACCCATTCACCGGTGGGCTACAATTTGAAATTTCCAGTTGATCTGCAGACGAAAATTTACTAAACGATCTAGATCCATTACAACATAACAAAGCTTAATCAGTGAAAAAATTTTCACGGGCTACGTCTGTATATACAGTAAGTAGCGACTGTGATGACTCAAATTTGTCCATTGCTTATTGATGTACGATAGAATCTATGTCTGATATTCGTAATTTCAGCAGTCAACCACGTCTTCAGTGCTGCGGATAAAATAGACTGGTTATTATATTTATATGTAACGCTCGTAACGTTCGTAACGGTCGTTTCAGCCGGCGGCGGTAGTATTGGTGTGTAGTAATGCAGAAGATTGTACTGGCAATAATAACGGAAGCTCTGTAGTGCGTAAGGTAGTGGTAATAGCGATTGTGTAACGGTAGCATAATATTATCAGCAGACATACAAGTATTTGAACTGGCACATACACTACCGAAAGTTACCAAAATAGATGTCTATACAAGATATATTGTTTACACATCTGTTTATATAGCTTCTATTTATCCAATGTAGTATACAGAACTAATTAAACTATACGTTACGTTACGTTAGGTAAGTCCCCAGTGAGTGAATGATTGTACCCGCTGGAAAGTATACGATCCTAGCAACGAGCGCAGCGAGCAACGGGTCTGGGCGGAGCCCAGCCGCCGGAGGCAGACCCCCAGGACAACCTTCATGGAATTTCGATCGCAATTAAACGGACTCCGAAGAGTGAAGCCAGCCAGGAGGATGAATGAAATACCCGCGGCCGTGTAAGGCGTTTTTCTCAGGGGATATGTGCTAGTTTATTTAGACAGTATATCTATATCCCCCCAAATACTTTACCTACCAAGTCTGTGCTACCTTGGAGGCGGAGAGAACAATGCTACCGGCAAAAAGTTCCTCTTTCGGATAAACATATCTCTTCATCGTCGTCTCTATGGTATAGGCGCCTGGCAGCAGTAGTAGTGGTCACTCACCTAGAACTGAAGGGATAGGCAAGAAGAAAAAAAAAAAAAACGCATATACGCAAAACTACCAGTTAGAGCACAGGCCAGGCCTCATCCGCTTAAGTGGAGAGTGATATAGTTGGTCGGCCATTCTGTGCCTAGGTAGGCAACTGGACAGGAAGTTACGTCGTGGAATACTTGAAATGGACAGTGTCTAGGGCAAAGAGCTGAGGAAAGGGACGTTTGAAAACCGCACCGCATGTCCAGCAAAAGGTGACAGAAAAGTTTGTTAGATTGGCTGGAAAGGGAATTTTTACGGAGTGGGTACTATCTACCGACAGGAAGTACGACCAGGAGTATCCTAAGTGCAGAATAAGGGGGAGAAAAAAAGAGTGCTGGGCATAAACATATATAGAGGAGAGAAGGAAGAAAATACGCGTGCAAATTAAAAGCGTGAATAATAGTTTCATTCATTAACCATCCTAGTCTTTTCTTCATGTTCATAACAATGTGTCTCTTATAACCTTGTTGGAAACATCTTTTTCATTCGAATAATTTGCTAGAAAGCAAGCTCTGGCTCACTTCCTCTAAATAACTGTACACCTTCTTTGCATTTTTCATTTAAAATGTGGGAGAAACGGAAATCATCAGGCCCGGTATCTATTATCAATACTGCATCGTCAATGGTCCAGGCAAATTGTTCCTCAGTGGATCCAGTCCTCTATACACCATTAAATTTTATGGATGGGCATAGCTGTAACACAATCGACCATGTTTTTGATAAAAAGAATGATCTATTACTGCCATTTTCAACACCACGTCCATCATCATTAACAAGATTGTTTACAAACAAATCATGTCCAGGAACCACATCTCCTCTAAGTGCGAGTGTCAGCTGTGCCAGTATCACCAGTTCTCCGTGCACCACAACAAACATTAATAGTCCTATCATTAGTCGATCCAGCTCATGTGGTAAGACGGCTGTTACGTTATTGTCGTCCAATTCTTCAATGGTAGCTCTCACCGATGATACCTACCTTACTACCAGCCAGGCTACCTCAAAAGCTCCTATAGATGCTCCACTCGAGTCGTCTTGGAGCGTGGATTATAAATCGCTTCATGGGTTAAGCCTCTATCCAGAATGTAGAGGACTGAAATTCGCAGACTGCCCAAAACCAGACAGAGTGAAGAACACTGTCAATCTCCTGACACGACAGCACCACACGCCCCCACCGAAACAGGGCGGCTTTTGCATCGATGATATTGAGGATGATGATGATGATGATGACGATAATACTGATAATGACGAAGACGAAGGCGAAGACGAAGACAATGATGAAGATGATACCACCGCCAACATCGACGTCAATACGCCCATTACTATTAACGACAAGGATTTCCTTCCATTCGATGACGAGTTATAATCGAATTTATTTATTATGCAGCTAGTAATATACCTACTTACTCTCTTCTACCTATCTTGACACCTCTGCTAAGTCTCGGTAGCTGGGCTCTGCTCAGACCTGTAATTCTCTCTACTGATGGTCCCTGCATATGCAGGGCAAACGACGACTTATACATTGTCTACATCGACACCGCCCGGCCGCCGAGCACCTCCATACGATACCTTCATTCGTCGAGCGAAGCGAACAACAGGTCAAGACCTTCTTCAGTCACGTGACAGTAGGGGTTAGGGGTTAAGGAATTTTTTTTTTTGCTGCGGGTCTTTGGGAGAAAGATATAAAAGATAGCGCAGTGCCACAAATTTTTTGTTCGTACCAACAACATTCTTTTTAGTAATAAATTTTTTTTTCTTACTTTAAAGACAATAAAACTTTTACACAGTCGGAAAAGTTATAGATCTTAGAAAAATGACTTACGACGGTGGTTCTGCTTACGGCAGTGGCAATAGATATGGTAGCAACGGTGGAGGCTATGGCGGTTCCGGTGGTGGATTCCGTGGAGGAAATGGCGGTGGCCGCGGTGGTGGCTACGGTGGTGGTGGTGGTGGTGGTGGTGGTGGTGGTGGATATGGTGGAGGCGGTGGTGGCTACGGAGGTGGCCATGGATCTGGTGACAGAATGAGCAATCTCGGTGATAACTTGCAAAAACAAGTGTTTGATATTAACACCTTGCCTAAGTTCGAAAAGAACTTTTATCAAGAAAATGAAAAAGTTTCTGCTAGATCGGACGAAGAAGTAAAGGCATTCAGAGCTGAACATAACATGACTGTCTACGGTACAGATATCCCTAAACCAGTTGAAACTTTCGATGAAGCTGGATTCCCTCCTTACGTTCTCAAGGAGATCAAGCAGCAAGGATTCCCTAGTCCCACTGCTATTCAGTCTCAAGGTTGGCCTATGGCGTTATCCGGTAGAGACGTTATTGGTATTGCCTCTACTGGATCCGGTAAGACTCTTAGTTACTGTTTACCGGCCATTGTTCATATCAATGCCCAGCCATTGCTCTCCCCTGGTGATGGTCCTATTGTTCTGGTTTTAGCTCCCACTCGTGAGCTTGCTGTTCAGATTCAAAAGGAATGTGGTAAATTCGGCCACTCGTCTCGTATTCGTAATACTTGTGTCTATGGAGGTGTTCCTCGTGGACAACAGATCCGTGATTTGGCCCGTGGTGTCGAGATTTGCATCGCTACTCCCGGTCGGTTGATCGATATGGTTGAAAGCGGAAAGACCAATTTACGTCGTGTCACTTACCTCGTATTGGATGAAGCTGATCGTATGCTTGATATGGGATTCGAGCCTCAAATCAGAAAGATTGTTGATCAGATCAGACCTGACCGACAAACTTTGATGTGGTCTGCCACCTGGCCTAAGGATGTTCAGAGATTGGCTCATGACTATCTTAAAGACTTTATCCAAGTCAATATTGGCTCGTTGGAACTTTCTGCCTCGCACAATATTAAACAGATTGTTGAGGTTGTTAGTGAATACGAGAAGCGCGACAAGATGATTAAATATTTGTCTGATGCCATGGAAGATAAGAACTCGAAAGTCCTTATTTTTACTGGTACTAAGAGAATTGCTGATGAAATTACTAAATATTTGCGTCAAGAAGGATGGCCTGCCCTTGCTATCCATGGAGATAAACAACAATCGGAGCGTGATTGGGTTTTGAACGAATTTAGAACTGGCAAATCGCCTATCATGGTTGCCACTGATGTTGCCTCGCGTGGTATTGGTACGTATAAAACTAATGATTATGACGCCTATGAATGAACTGCACACTGTGAACAATGTGTATAGTGTGGGGGATAAGGCTCCACATTATCTTCTAGAGCTTAAAACTGGAATTTTTCTTATTTTGATTTTTATTACCCTGTGAGATACATTTTTATGATGACCGCACCCCCTCCTTTCTATTCTTTTTTAGGTTTCTTTTTGAAGCGTGTGTATAACGCTCCTTCATCCGGATAAGTATGATGTTGCATAAATGGTTGAATATGTGTTTCTAAATCGTCGCGATTTTATTATTGGGATGATTGAGTGGCAGTATTTCATTCTTTTGTGTTACAAGAGAGTTTATAACTCTTTTGAGCAACATAACAATCTGGATAGATGCACGAGATGCAAAAAGAATATGAAACAATGCATGGAAGGAGAGAGTGATTAAATGAGTAACCAAATGTATCTTGGGAGACAGAAGGGATTTTGAATGGGTGGTGACTCCCAATTCTTTTCCCTTTTTGACAAAAAAACATCACAAAAATATTCCCGTTTTCTGCTTTTTATCGTTTCACAGTTTTTGTTTTTACAATGGGCTGAAGTATTAACGTATTGGCAGTTGAATAAACTCTGCCAGTGCTTCCCCTTTTGTTTTGATCTCATGGTCTGTTACTAACAAAATGTTTAGATGTCAAAGGAATTAACTATGTCCTGAATTATGATTACCCCAACAATAGTGAGGACTATGTGCATAGAATCGGCCGTACCGGTCGTGCTGGATCTACAGGTACTGCGATCACTCTGTTTACTCAAGATAATGCTAAGCAGGCCAAGGATTTGATTACAGTTTTATCTGAAGCCAAGCAAGACATTGATCCTAAGTTGCAAGAGATGGTTCGCCCTCGTGGCGGCGGCGGTGGTGGTAGATATGGCGGCGGCCGTGGTTATGGTGGAGGCCGTGGTGGCGGTGGATACGGTGGCAACCGTTTCGGTGGTGGTGGCGGTGGAGGTCGTGGCTTTGGCCGTGGCCCTGCCTCCAGTGGAGCCAACAGCGCCCCATTGCCCAATCGTAGGTTTTAATCGCAGCTATGGCTTGATTTATTTTTATTGTTTGTTTTAGAGTTTTATAATTGTTTCCCCGTAGGTGACCGAGGTCCCCGTTTTTGCATGGGTATATAGAGAAATAGGTTATACTTATATAATTAAAGTGTTATTCGCTAGCTTTGCTTCTCCGTTTTATCAGACTCCGCATCCGGCAGCGGAACTTAGCACCCACTCGCGGAAGAGCTTCGCTACGTGAGATGTCTTAAAAGAGTCCTGGTAACGGGCGTGGGCGGAGGAGCCTAGCAGCCGGAGACAGAGAAAGGGGATAATGTCTATCAATTCATTAAGAGGTTAATCCCAGCTACTCCATTCGTCCACTTCGTCTTCAGCAGGTTCGACAGGCAGAGGTTTTGCTTTTTTGGACAGCGTGATTTTGGCGGCAGGTCGAGAACGACCGGCAGCGGCGAAAGCAGGCTTTGTGGAGGGTTTCGTCGGAGGTTTTGGGACGAGCTTCTTAGGTTGTGGAGCCTCGAAGTCATCTGCAATAGATCCCCATGCATCGTCATCATTTTCGTTATCTTGAGGAGCCCATTGATCGTCCACGTCAAAGTCATTGCTCTCAAGATTAGGCTGGAAAGGGTTGAAGTCTGTAGATGGAGAATCTCCACGCTGACGCGACGACGAGAGTGTGGAATGCATTTCAATCTCAGACGCAGATGTGTTACGAAGAGTCTCTCTTGCAGGGAGTATCGACGGGGAGGATTGAGAACCACCAAGAGAGAATGAAATACCAAATCTACTAATGCCACTAGTCAAGTCAGTCATACTAGTAGTAGTGCCCGGGGTTTCTTTCTCGCCAGATGCAGAAGTGGAGTTGCTATTCATAACTTCAGCTTGTGCTCTGACTTTAGCAAGAAATGTATCAACAGTGATGGCTGCTTGACTACGCACTGACTGGTCTTTATCCAATAGAGAAGGGCAAAGTGCCCCCATTAATTTTGAACAGCATTCCTCTGGTGAAAAATAGTCCACAGATGCACCAAGGGCTAGTAAAGCTGCAAGTCTGGAAGGAACATGAGGGTCTTTGAGCGCTCGCGTATAAGCAGCTACTAGTACACTAGATCGAGTTGACGGGGAAAACTTTTGAGAAATTCTTCCCAGTAAAATAGTCGTATTGGCCCTAATCTCAGGAATGGTATCGTTCTGAGTCTTTGCTAATAGCCTTAATAAATCGCCATTGATCTGTTTCGGGGTTAACTTATCAACAATGTGAAGTACCGATTTCAAAGATTGTTCCCGGATCACTGGTTCAGTGTCGGAAAACCCGCTTGCCAAATGCTGGAAAATTTTATTCGAAACAGTTTTCAAATCTAAAAAACCAATATAATCCGGCAAACTCTGTAACAGTTGTAATCGAATGACCCGATCTGGTGATGCATATAAGTTCACAATAACTGGAGTAACAGTCTTCTGATAATCAGCATTTGGCAAATCCTTACCGAACGCAATAATACTAGTTAAAGCTCGAACGCCCCCCTTTCCCAATTCCAGGCATTTCACTAACTCTGGCAATAATTTATAATGAACGTACGACGGCGGGAATTTAGATGCACATTTAGCAACCTTGTCAAGAAATTGCCCAAAGATGTAATCGTCAGCGATAGTTAGGCTATTCAACGACCAGGAGATTTCAGACATTTCTGTCTTCAATGCATCAGCTGCTTGTGGATTTCCTAATAATTTAGAAATCTTAGCTCTTGACCTCGGATTGACACTCAGCAGTGTCTTTTGCATGTTCCAAATGACAGTCGAAGGAATCTTGCCCCGACTGCCAGGAACTGTTTTACTGCTTCCAGAAATGGCAATTGGACCATTATAAACCTCATATATCAACAAACCACATTGCCACGAATCTATAGAGCTGGGGGTTTTCTTTACAACCTGCCATCCACCTTTAGCAACTTCTGGAGGCGCGTATGAACTAGACCCAGGTAACAACCCACCAAATGTTAGAATTGTTCCATCTCCATCATCAACGACATTCTGACTAACTGTTGATGTCAATTCTAAACCTCCAACGACCCATTCTCCTGAATCAGTAATGAAAATGGACCCAACGTTGAAATTTCCATGAACGTGTGAAGCCTGGTCCTCGACATTCGATAATGTTTGCTATTGGTTGGTTAGGTTATTGGCTGCAGTCACCCACACATCTCACTAAGCACTTCAGGAACTCCGTTTACTTACAAATACCGTATGAAGACCCCAGGTACGGGTATCATTATTATACTCATCCAAAACCTGATATAATGGAACCACATGTTCAGTAGCAATAATAATAGAAGTATCACTCTGTACAGCTCGTTAGCAATTCGATAATCATAAATTATCACATTTATCAACTGACCTCATATGAATCTATAATCTTCAAAATGCCTGGAATACGAAGCTTCTTCAGCTTCTGAAGCATATTCCTCGCTAATGGTAATCGTCCTCTGGACGACATTGCCTTTGCATCAAAAATAAACAAAGTGCATTTGGACGAATCGCTCTACGAGGGAGTTAGTTATACAGGTAACGGGAGACAACTGTTGTGTGATATTGTACGGACCTTGACAACACCGTGGTGAATGTCCCAGATGGAAGGGAACTGCTGGTCAACAGGCGTGTTGTTGATCTGTTCGCCAACAGTAAAAGGGATATTTAATCCAGTTAAGGATCCAATTGTCCTCGTAAAAAAGTCCATTTCAAAGAAGTGACAGTGGTAGCTAGTGATTTCGTGGACTAATTGCCAGAGCCAATTCTTTTTTTTTGAAAATCTAATTACGCGTACCGCGGGATCAGAGCCGCTTCTTCACTTCACGCGAACAGGCATCATCACCATGTAAACCAACCAAATATTTCTATAGCGGGATAATATGTACGTACCCCTGATATATCCCATTCAGGGAGCAGCAGCTTTACAGAAACATCTACAGCCCAACAGCTCCGGAAGGGATTATAACGGGCCCGGGCAGTGCCCGAGCGCCGAAGTAAGCTAAGGGCGGTGCGTTGCCCTCGAGTGTCAGGGACCATTCGCTGCAGCAGGTGAAGCGTACAAAACTCGAGCCCAGCCGCCGGAGTTCGATACCGTTTCTCGTTGAAAACAATAATTTCCTTTCCAGTTGGATATATACACAGACAACACCGCTATCTTTTCTTGTCATCACTTTGTCTACGTAGACCAAACGGTACTCTGCCAGTAGCAAATCTGCGAATAGTGGACCCGGACCCGGATCCAGTTCCAGATCCAGAGGCTTTCATGGATGTACCGTTGGCAAATCGCTCTGAAGCAGCGACACGACCAAGGCCAGGTTTGTAACCACTGGCCGTTTTACTGTTTAAACCTGTGGGATCCCCTAGGACAGGGCTTATGATTCGAGCCTGGCCGTCGGCTCCATGCGGTCTAAACGACTTGGTGGATGTCTGGTTCCTTGCTGCTTGAAGTCGCTTTTGAACAGTACGGAATTTGTCTAAAAGTTCGATCCATTTGATATCATCGCGGTAGTTGTGTTTGAGAGAAGCTTTACTGGGCACAGCTGGTGGGTTATTTGAAGATGCAGCAGATGCATTAGACAACGAACGTGGCTGCGGGATATGTACATATCCAATAGCAGACACACTGTTGAGTCGGTTCTTTAGTGTGTTGAATGCCGATGACTGAGGTAGGATCATGAGAATTCCATACAGAACCTTGTACAGAAAGGGATACTTTTCAGGTTCCAACAGTTGTAATCGTAACTGGGTAAAGATGGGACTTTCTAACAGCTGAACTAGCTTATCAATTTGAACTAAGAGGCCAACTGTGACTTCAAATTCGACAATAATTTGTATTACCTGAAATGCATGTTCGTATGCTTGTGCTAAGAGACAGAGTGATAAAGCTGCCGCCGAGTTATGACACCAAGACCTAAACAGCACGACAAAAAAGCTTGCACCATCTCTTGTGTCCAAACTGCGCAATCTTGTCCTTAAATCAGCAAGTTCTGGAGCGGTGATTAGATTATTGTTTAGATTTAAGACCATAAGGCTTGCAAACTCAACATCATCGTCTCGCTCCAGTATATCAGCCATTGTCCGGTAGATACGTTCAGGATTAAGACTTATACATAACTGGCGGATAATTAGCTTACCTCTTGATTCGAGTAATCGCCTATCAGTACTGAATAGATTTAATAGGTTTACCATAAACACGGTGAAATACTCATCATTAGAATTGTATGATATTTGTGCTAGAAGTTGTAAATCTTTAGTAATGACTTGCTCGGATGGATCAGATAATGTTTTTAACAGTGCTGGAAACGTTCCATCATTTATGGCCAATATACGTCGAGGAACTTTACGGTGTAACATTATCAGCCAGTCAAGCGCAGCTACTCTTGTCTGTTCCTTCTCATTTAAAAAATGTAGTGTGAGAGCGTTGACAGTAGCCGAATAATCCAGCTTATTACCCGAAGAGCTGTCGGAATCAAGAAGATCACTATTTGGATTATCAGGGTTATCTGGTAAATCCAAAATTAGCTGTAGCATTTTATCATTGACTCGCTCAGCAGCTTGGCGAAGGGTATGACCGTCACAAGCCATTGTCGGCAGCAATACAGACAAGAACCTTGGCCCATAACCTAGCATAGAATATGGAGATACTTCCAACAAAGTTTCAATCCAGGACAGAACCATAATCTGAATATCTTCTTCGGAAGAATCAAGATGCGAGATAAGAATTTCGATAATCTTATCGTAGTTGATAAATACGTCTTGACCAGGAATATATAGCCCTTCATCAGCGTCATCCGACTCATCTTCATCCTGGCCTTCATCCTGCCGGTCAGGTGTGAACTCGGTGATGAGGTTTTTCGGTGAATATTCTTGAGGTGTGTTAATGGCTGAGCGCGAATCAAGGGCTGATTCCGACAGTGGCTGATCGGGCGTAGCCGTTTCAGCCTTTGGCGAGACTTCATCAGAA
This sequence comes from Sugiyamaella pinicola, assembly GCA_030565085.1. Lineage (NCBI taxonomy): Eukaryota > Fungi > Ascomycota > Dipodascomycetes > Dipodascales > Trichomonascaceae > Sugiyamaella > Sugiyamaella pinicola. The sequence continues at coordinate 14,871 of JAJMAW010000142.1, forward strand.
GGCTGAACTGGTACTTGCGATGGCGGCTGGAGCTGCTGCTTTGACTTCTGTGAAGGTAGGGCCAGCTGTTGTGGCTTATCATCATCTTCTATAGCCGACACATCAAGTGCACGTACTCTCCCCACAATCTCTTCGTTCGACGGAGCATTGCTCTCTATTTCAGGCAATGCCTTGAGCTTTTTCCTGTCCTCTCTTTCTAGTGCGACTGTTCTTTTGATATTTGTAATCCTGCGAATCTCCTGAAGAAATCCACTCAATGTGCTGTGAGTAGCTACTCGGACATCTTCGCTTGGGTCACTTAAAAATGAAATGAGACCCCCTAAAAAGGACGGTAAATAGCTAATCAGTTCCAGGTCTGGAATTGAATCTAACAAGGTAATCCATGAAACAAGAAACATTCTTGAAAACGGATTAATCACATAGATTCGTTCCATCAATACAGGAATAAACTTTGCTAATGAGAATGTTGTTTCGTTCTGAACCGGCTCCTGTAGTAGACTCGGCTTATTAGGATCTTCATTCTCTGTCTGTAGATTGGAAATCGGCATTGGCGGTGCAGTCTTTGGAATAACTGACACATAGGTAGCTGCCTTTTCAGCAACAATATCTTTAACCAACCTGTCCAGTAGATCGGCACCATTTTTGACAGCTGGATCTTGGTCGCCTGCTAGCCTACACAGGGCATCGAAAATCTCGTTAAAGTATAATAACACCTCACCTTTGGATACTTTTGCAATGTTATACATGCTTTCACAGGCATAGTACCTTACTCTCGCATCCTGGTCACCGAAACAGGCCAGCACTGGATGAATGATGTCCTCTAAATACAAAGCCACTTCATTCTGGCCCAATGCAATAGCGGCGGCTGCCAGGCCAATCAAGCCGCCATTTCTGCTATTCGGACTATGAACGGCATATGCAAAATTCCTACACAATTCGTCGATAATCGCCCTTATCTTGTCTCTATCTTCATCCTGGACGCACTGTCGAATCACCTGCTCCAATTCTAATGCGGCAACCTTTCTTTTATCATACAATCGGTCGCTAAGTCCTTTTTGAAGTTCCTTATCTTTTTACTAGTTAGACAGACAGGAAGACATTGGGAACCAGATGTCTAGGCCGACGGGCGGGTCTATGTTGAGAAAACCATACGGCAACTCCAGCTACCACATGCCATATATTAACACATACCCATTTTAACACGTAAGACAAACTAAACCAGAGCCTGTTCAGCGGTCGTTATTGGTATATCCAGAGCCATGAGCCAGGGGGTACGCCAATATTATCAACATTAAAGCCGCACGGCAGACTCGCCGCTTGTAACATGGGATCCTGGTTCTGCCTCCGGCGGCTGGTCTTTTGCCCAGACACGTAGCTCCGCTTCGGGGAGGGATAGGAACACATGTATTTGGTGGAACTGGCCAGGAGGAGCTCGGCCAATAGTGCAGAGCAGGCCTGCCTAAGAAGGCAGAAGACGATATAGCAGATAAGCATCTGCTATATAGTTGCAGACATCACGTGATGAAAACAGAATTAACTTCCTTTTAAGCATAGGGTAAGAATATAAACGGATATCTGTAAACAATTGAAATAGATGAATGATCCCCATTTAGTACTCTGTTTCTGAAAAACTGCCAAAAAACGACCTTTCATAAAATCCTCCAATTACTACTTTTTGATTATGGGAAAAGTTCTAAATCACGTGATAGCTATGCCCAGATAATTGCCTGCCAACTGTTCTGTGCCACTGTAGAGTAAGTAGCGGGCAGGATAAGGCTAGCGTTAGCCGAACAAGACCAGCCGCCAGCCAGGAGGTCGTCGTCACTTTCGCGCATCCTACGGCTGCTATCAACCACGACTTTTGGCTGCACCCTCCCCTAACCTGCCTGCCTGCCTACCGCTCCCTGCCTACCAACTTTCACTCTACCTCTCATTACACGTCCTTTACGTGTTATGCTCAACGAAACGACCGATCCACCACTGAACAACCTTGTTTTTCTGTTTGGATTGATTAGTGCGCACACAGGTAAATACAGCCATTCGCCTCATAACAACAACGTTTAAGCTGGTTTTCGCCTGATTGTTTCATCAATTCTCTCTACCAGCGATTTTACCGACTCATCATTAACTCATCGCCATCAGTTGACCGACAACTCAGCAATATAATGAGTGGCTTTGATTTCAACAAATCGTTTCAAGCGCTCCAAGGCAGCGTCTCTGGTATCAGCTCGTCGTTCACGCCTTTTGCCAAACGTACTACTCGTCTTATCCAGGAACGTCTTGGAAACGCTGAAGATAAGACCGAACTTCCTGAGGAATATCTCGAGCTTGAACGTCGTATCGATGCTTTGAAACATGTTCATCATAAACTGTTAGCAGTGACTTCTCAATATGAAAATGAAAGCTATGACTACCCTCCCAATCTTCGTGAATCTTTTGTTGACTTGTCTCGTACCATTTCCGAAAAGGTCACCACCTTGTCCCACGCCCAATCTGCTCAAGAAGCTCAGACAATTTTGACCAGCCCTGGTTCTCAGAAAGAACCCAAGACTCTTAACCATGCTCTTGGGAGAGCTGCTCTTGCAGGGTCTGAAGGTCTCTCTTCGTCTTCAGAGTCTCAACCTCTTGCCGCTGCTCTCCAGAAATACGCCGTTGCAGAAGAAAAGATCGGTGAAGCTCGTTTGAGTCAGGATCAATTAATTGTGACTCGATTCAATGCTGCCTTTACTACGACTCTCAACACGTCTATCCAATTTGCCACCAAAGCTAGAAAGAATGTACTCAATGCTCGTTTAACTTTGGACGCTGCCAAGGCCAGCGCCAAAGTAGCTAAGCCCGAGAGACAAGCTGCTGCTCAAATCGAAGTCGAGCATGCCGAAGACGAGTTTGTTGCTGCTACGGAAGAAGCCGTCAGTGTCATGAAGAATGTCCTCGATACGCCTGAACCCCTGAGAAACCTTTTGGAGTTAATCACTGCTCAATTGGCTTTCCATAAAGCTGCGTCTGAAGTCCTCGGTGACCTTCTTCCTGAAATCGAAGCCTTACAAACTGAACAAGAATCAACCTATCGCAAGAGCCGTGAGACCTCATAATCTCATTATACAAATAAACCTATACTCTTGACTCAATATTCTTTTTTTTTCCTCGTTTCCGTAATTATTTTATTATTATATACAAATCCATACTAACAAATGAATTGCCGGCGAAGTCAGCTACGTATTCCGCGAAGGAGAAGAGCCCAGTCCAACGTATCAGTTCTTTAGTTGGGTTCCTCTTCTTCCACATCTGGTTCTACTTTCCATTCGCCAGAAATATCCCATCTGCTGCCGGGAGCGCTTTTACTAACATACTTGACAAAACGCAGAAGTCCTTGATCGCGAACAATGAGGTGAAAAACGTTCCACTCAGGCTCGTTAGTGAATAGAACCGAGTCCTCTTCGTCCTTGCCTTTGTTTCCTCTGTACACCGCTGGATCATCGTCTTCTGTCTCTTCAACAGCCATGCACAAGTCATAGCCGCCCAGATCGCCATTTTCCCATCCCTCAGACGGCGTTAAAGAGAGCGTTGCTTCCAGAACGGCATCTTGCGATTCATGTGAAGTAGCCAATGTAAAGTCATATCCAGGTCGGAATCTTCGTGCAATGGTATAACTTTCTGTGGGCGTCAACGATGAGACGGCTTTAAGCCATTTACGAAATGACGGATGTTTGAACAATGTACGCAGTTCAAGAAGTGCTTCATGAGCCTGTAATGATTCAGAACTTTCAACTTCAACATCTGTATCTTCTCCATTCAAGTACAAATATCTCTGTTTATGAGGTGGTCTTGCGAGCTGCCATGGCTTCCTAATTTCAGACGAGTGCTTCGGCATATCTGCTGATAAGTCATCAATATCAATCTTGGACTTAACTATATTAGCATACTCTGGCCTGAGGAAATCCTTGACATATATCATCGAGTTGTCACAGAAATGAGTATTATACTTTGCTATGGCAACAGCAGTTAAATGCTCAGCACTCAAATACTTGCCAAGATAGTCCTTATCTTCATCAGTCAGTTCTATATCAGTTGTGACAGATTCCGATGAATCGTATTTTTCAAAGTTCCGTTTAGGGAAATCATGCTCTAAAAGCTCTAAACTCTGCAATTGGCGCAATGAGCTTCTAGCTTCCGTTTCTTCCTGTTCACCTTCAATGAATCCTTCTTCGCCTCCCTGAGGGATGTGGAACCATCCTGAAATTGATAGCCGCGGCTTATCAAAAGACACCTCTTCGACATCGTGGAAGCTCAAACCTGGCTGAACGGTGAAAAATGATAGCTGGTTCCAAGCTGGCGGAACGCTAACTGTCCAATCGGCCTCAGGAATGTTGGGGATAACTGTAGGATATAACCGCAAAGCACCACCCCATTTAGCCTTCCAGGCTTTATCAGGATCAGTCAAATATAGGATATATGAAATTCGTCGAGATCCAATAACGTCGTCGTGGTTCAACAAATGGCATCCTTTATTGTACAGGTTGATACTCATATCCTGTTTTGTACCTGAGAGAGGGCCAGACTGGGCCACATAGCTAAGGTATTCTCTAAATTCTTTTGAATAAAGAGCTTCTCTGAGTTTTGCCAAACTCGACAGCTTTGATAACTCGTCTTCATCTAGGCCTGACAAATTCGCCAGATCACCCGTCTGATTCACTTTGTAAATGTCTGTCTCTTTTTTGGTGAATTGCAGTTCATTCATAATCTCAGTGCGTACATTTCTTAAAAGCTCATCATTCATCAAGGGACTAATGACCCCGTACTTATAAGGGCCAGAAGTCTCGATGGAATGTTTCAGAGCCTCCTTGGCCTCCATGTCCTGGAGCAGATTCGAACTGAATGCAGAGCCCTCAGTTTTCAGCTTTTTCGCTGTTTCCCGCCCAGATTTCGGTGCCTCGACCGCAGGCCTTTTTATTATTTCGGCAGTCATTTCTGAAGTGACAAGTGGAAGAGGAGTTGCTTGGTGAAACGAAACAATATCTGTCAAGCCAGACAAACGGTTTATGATATACATGAATTTTTCATTAAGTGGCATGATTTGGCCCGCGTGCGGCGGTCAACATGCAAGATTAGAAGCAAGGGATGCATGTCTGATGAGGACCCTGCCTATGAAGCCAGTAGTAGCCCTTCTAGCAGAAACTGGATTGCTCACTAACCGTTGATGCACTTAGTGGATAGCTGCGATCAGAAGCTTTAATAATACATATGTTACTATTCATGATAGCCTAAAATAAATAAAAGTTCATATGCGACGCGAGCGAAACGAGAGGCTGCGCAAAATCTCTTAAGAGTCCATCTCCCGCAGCTCGACTCACCCAGGACTGTAGCTCCATAGCAGACGCAGTAGGGCGAGAGATGAGGAGCTCTGCCCACTAGGCTCCAGAACTACCATAAAGAGCAGCCCAATCCTCAAAAGCCTTGAGACCTTCTTTGGATACACTGGGCCGAATGGTATTTAAACTTGACACAAAGTCCTCGATACCCATTGGCCTGATCTGGTCTCGCGGGGTAGTGAGAAGGGCTTCACCTAATGAACGCAAGGGACCCATGGCAGCATCTTTAGCAAGGGCAGTCATATCGGACCCACTGAAACCGTCTGTAAGATCGACTAGTAGCTGGAAATCTTCCTCAGCAAGAGCATGCTTTTGATTGCTCAGCAGCTTCTGAAGATGAGCAGCTCGAGTTTCTCGTTCTGGAAGGGGGATATACTGACGACGAACAAATCTACGACGGGCAGCTTCGTCGATTCCCCACGGAAGATTAGTAGCAGCTAGGACGAGAACTCGCTCTAGATCGTCGCCATTATCTCTACCTGCAGCAGCATGTTGGAGGTCACTCCATTGAACAAGGAACTCATTCTTTATCCGTCTAGATGCCTCATGTTCTCCATTTTCACTACGAGTCGAAAGAAGTGAATCGATTTCATCAACAAAAATGATTGAAGGAGCAAATGCTCTTGCCATTTGAAAGAGTGCGCGGACGAGCTTTTCAGATTCACCCAAGAACTTCGACGTTAAGGAAGAGGCTGAGATAGAAAAAAAAGTAGAATTAGACTCAGTTGCCACTGCACGGGCGAGCATAGTTTTACCAGTACCCGGCGGTCCAAACAGAAGCATACCGCGAGCCGGCTCGCGTAAACCAGAAAAGAGATCGGGTCGCAGAAAAGGGTAAACAACCGCTTCTTTTAGAGATGTTTTAGCCTGCTCTAGACCTGCTATATCGTCCCAATGAACTTCATCTCCTTTCAAAACGATTTCATTCAGGATTTGATTGGCGGCATTCTCATCGATTCCACGGATATTTTTAACTTTTTCTTGTGCCATTATTTCCCATTCTTCTTCCGCAGACAGAGGAGCAGATCTTTCAGTAGTAGCTGTAGTAGGGAATGTGGACGTCTTTGGTTTCGGACCTGGCTTTGGCTTTACACCAGGCTTAGGAGGAAGCGGAGCTGTTTTAGCAGTTGAAGAAAGAGCGCTGGATGCTGTAGACCGTTTGAGAGCGGTTTGTTGAGTTGCGAGTTTGGCTGCAGTGGTGGTAGAAATAGGTTTATTAATTGGTGGTGTGGGAGAAGACCGTTGAGGTTGCTTTTGGAGAGGTGACTGGCGACGAATCACTGCAGCAGCTACATTTGACTGTGTGCCGCGAGGCTGGGCAGTCGGTGCTAGTAAAGGCGGAGTTCCTGGCTTGGTAATTTTTCTATTAGCAGCAGTAGCAGTCGCATTAACTGTAGCGGTGGGTCGTTTAGCAGCAGCTGCGGGTTGAGAATTACTACGAGCCGGCTGAATGACTTCAGTAGACAAATCTATCAGAGAGGAGTCATCGAGTAACGAAGGCTGTGGTTTAGGTAGTGCCGAGCTCGTAGCAGATGAACGAGCGCCAGATGGCCTCAAGACTGTGGTGGCGGTACCACCGTTACCGTACGATTTTGCACTTCCATTTGACGACGACCGTAGATTAATATTTTCTAGACTTCCCTGAGGAGATTTTGTATCTGACGACCATGCCAACGTAGCAGCAGCAGAGGCAGACGAAGTTCCGCCTTTTTGGCCATAGTTGATTCTACCACTTCTGCCGCTCGTTCGCAATGTCTTCATTAAAGACTTTGGAGCGCCTGCTGGGGGTAAATCAGTGGCAGATTTCGATCTTAATGTTGGTGCCGGTGATGGGGGTATAGGCACTAGAGTGGAAGACGAAGATGTAGGTGTACGATGTGGTGGAGGATGCGGAGGTAGCGTGGAGGTAGAAGAAGGCGGCGGCGGAGGCGCCTGCTGAGGAGGTAGCGTGTAAGAAGGGGCTGTCGAGTGAGAATGAGATCTATAATGATTATTATAATTATTGTTATTATTGCTGTTCATTGTAGGCGGGAAGTTCATGGAAGTGGATGGTTGCTGGTGAAGAATAATTGGATCGCTTCTTGAAGGCAAGTTCTTCCTCGGCACGTTCAGTAAATGAGACGAAGGAGGGTTCCCATACGAAGAAACTTCTGATTGAGACTTTTTATGATGGTTTGACAGATAGCTAGAAGTAGAGTTGTTGTTCAGAGTAGAGCTTGAAGTAGAATATGAATTCATATACGGGCTCGTAGAAGGATACCGTCTTGATTCCAGAAAGGAGATGCGGTCATGACACTGTCGCTCGATATCGAGAATCGAAGACATTAGACCTTGCTGAGTACTAGATTTGGGGGTTTTGCCGTCGAACTTACTCATATTCTGCGATATTGAGTCGAGAGTGGAATTCCAAGATTCCAAGGCAGCGTCACGATCGTTTTGAGTTTCTAAAATGATTGCCTGCAAAGAAGCCTGATATGCATCGTCATATGTTTTCTGCAGCGCAGCCTGAGTCTTGTCTTTACGGATTAGGTTCATAATATGGCAAGGACAAAGACGGGAGTTGAGGAGAGACGGGTGGTGGTTGAGGGAATGACTAGGTAGATGTAGATGCAGTGGTAGAAAGAGATATTCGTACGTAACGTAGACAAGAAATCAAACAAGAGATCTAACGATGGACCAAGAGTTGGGGTAGGGAGAAAGAAGAAGTTAAGACTTGACAGATTCGATCCAGTAAGATAGATAACCAAAACACCACAATATTTATTTTAGAAACAATGATGACCAAACGTACTAATGACAATGAAAGCCAAAAAAAGTTTGAAGCCAAAATATCGTAAGAATCGAATTAACTATACAACAAACAATATGGCGTAGATCAGGAACTAGGATTCAATTTGTTTGTTTGTTTGCTTTTCTACTATAAACACAGTGAGTAGTAGCAGCACAAAGTAAGGATGATGATGGACGATAACTGAAACACCACGCAAAACAGAACAAATATAATATCAAGGAGAGAAATGAAGAAATCAACCAAAAACCTTGTAGTAGTTGTGGTGGTCGCAGTGGTGGTAGTCGCAGCAGCAGCAAACTGTCTAAAACTATAAATCAGTTCGGTTTGTTTGTGAATGGTGGTTGGTTGCAGCAGCAGTATCATAGTAGCAGTGGCAGGGTGATAACTGTGTGTTTTTGTGTGTTGATATATCGAGGCGTTATAGAGAGAATGGGACAAAGCAGGGACCCGGGTTAGGGTCGGTGGGGCAGGACATCCGGGGTCAGCCAGCCAGGGGTGCTGGGCTCCGTAACTCGTTGTTGCTCACATCGTGTTGGAGAGGGACTGCGCGTCAGCGCACACGCGGACCACTGAGCCTGTAAAAAGCTCTCCTATAGCCGCCAGAGGCAGACCGGTATGGTCACGTGACTAATCTGAGTTAGCTCAAGAGGTTACCCGGGAGAAGATAGAGAAATTTGAGAAGTTGAGATTCAAGAGGGCAGGATGAAAGAGAATTGTGATCTTGTTAGATAGAGAGGTGTTTAATAAATCAACGACTACAATCATGTTGAGAGCAGCATTTCGAAGTGCGGTGCAGGTAAATCGTGGCATGGTGGCTGGAGTGGGTGGTGGAGTAGGTGCTGGTGCTGGTGCTGGTGTCTCCGGCTATACTAGGAGAATCAAGTTACATGGGTTGAATATTAATAGCTCAGGGCTGAGATTCTATTCGAGTGAGAAGAAAACGAAGAAGAAGCAAGAAGAGCCGGTCTCGTCGTTGTTGTCGGATGAGATTCTGGAAAAGGCCGGCATTGATACGAGCTCTTTAAAGGGGGATAGTAAAGCTAAAAATGCAAGTGAAACGACAAGCACTAGTGAAAGGAATGCTGAGGTGAGTGTTGGAGCCAGCGGTGACGCCAATGCTGACGTCGGTGCCGAGACTGGTGCCACGGAAGAACAGAAACAGAGATGGAAGGCAACTGCCAAAAAGTCGAGTGACAAGTCGTCGACTGATATTCGAAGAGAACGTAGGAGTAATCTATTCTATGCCGCTCTGCTAGGTATAGCAATTGGCGGAGGTGCATATCTGGCTAGAGACTGGGAGGGTGATGAACAGAAATCCCATCCTTCCATCGCTGGCGGGTACACGCCAAGCGCCGGTTTCAATCGTGCCAAGGCTCGTCTTGGAGATATCTTCAACTACTTCAACGAACCAATCTTTGAGAAGCTATTGCCCGATCCTTTACCTGAACCATATGGACGCCCCCTTACGTTAGTGCTTTCCTTAGACGACCTGTTGGTCCATTCTGAATGGACTCGTGAGCACGGCTGGAGAACCGCTAAACGTCCTGGCACCGACTACTTCCTCGGTTACCTCGCCCAGTACTACGAAATCGTCATTTTCTCTTCCAAATATCAAGTTTACTCGGAAAAAGTAGTTGCAGCTCTCGATCCTTACAGATCTTCGGTGTCGTATGCTCTATTTCGTGAAGCCACCCGTTATCGTGACGGTAAAGTCATCAAGGACCTTGGCAACCTGAACCGTGAACTGGGTAAAGTCATTCTTGTTGACACTGACCCGGACGCTTACTCCATGCAACCCGAGAACGCTGTTCCAATGGCGCCCTGGACTGGCAAAGCCGACGATGAAGGGCTTGTTAAACTCATTCCTTTCCTTGAGTGGATTGCCACTCAGCCAATTAAGGACGTTCGTCCTATTTTGAAGTCGTTTGCCAATACGGACATGGCTGAAGAGTATGCTCGTAGGGAATCCATTGCTCGCCGCAAATTCGAAGAAGAGTTTTATAAGCAGAACCAGACTGCCAACTGGGCCTCGTCCTTCCTCGGGATCAAGCCTCCTGCTCCTCCTAAGCCAATGATGCCTCAGGACTATATTCGTCAAGAGGGTCAAAAGGGCTACGAAGCGTTCCAAAAGTACCTCAAGGAGAACGGCGAGAAGATGCTTGCCGAAGAAAAGCAGCGTGAAAAAGAGATCCTCAACGAGCAAAAGTTCACTCTCAACAAATTTGTTACCGAGGGCCTTCCCAACCCCGAAGAAATCGCCGCCATTCAGAAACAAAAAGAACTGGAAGCCCAAAAACTAGAAATGGCCGTTGCGCAAGTCCAAGCTGACAAATAAAAATAATAACGGTGCGTCTCAGCACCCCCCTGTATATAGAAAATCCATGTATTGACTAACCTGCGTCAGGGGGCTCCCTACTCTGCCTCTAGCGGCTGGGATCTGCTCGGGCACGATGCCCTCTTCGTCAGAAGCTCACTACGCTCGCGAAGCGAACAGCGGGTCCGGGCAGGGTCTAGCAGCCACCCCCTGAATTCCGCCGCACTCAGGCCCCTGCGTCGCACGGCTGTCAGATTTTCCATGAACAGCACTACTGTTATTGAATATCTCGCCCGCTCTCAATACTAGGCAAAACCAATCACATCGCGACACCTCGATATTCAGATCCACCAAGAACCGCTCATAAAATGGCTTTCACCACCCCACTTCCTCTGCCGGCTATATTTGAGCCATATGCTCAGCGAGGCTTCCCTCCTCCTGCATTGACCTCCGGGTTGACCGTGTTTCTCGTGCTAATTTTCGTGATTTGCAGCATCAGCCCTAGCTTTCAGAGCGCACTGGTACTGAAATCATCTGCTCTCACGAGACTAGAATGTAAGAAAAGGAGAAACTTAGTCCTTAGAAGAGATTGTTTTCTGCAAATAGTCATATAGCTATGATGGAATCTGGACTCCTTCGCAATCCGTCCGCTGGGATATAGATGGGGCGGGTACTAACTCGATAATTAGTAAATAGACTATCGTTCTATCCACTGATCCATTTAAGCATGATTCATCTCATTTTCAATCTGTTTGCACTGATTCCACTGTTGCGCAAGTTTGAACTCGCTAATGGCACTGTTCGTACCGGTATTGTCCTTAATGGTAAGTTGGCTGAGGCCTCACACGCCAAGTACTCTTCATTCAACCTGCTGTCGAGTTCACCAGACTCAACAGGGTATTGGCCTTAGTACGAGCCACAGGTCTGGGCGAGGACCAGTCGCCAAAGGTGTCGTAGAGGCAGAGAGTGAAGATTGTATTTGACTAACGCGCATTGTAGTACTTGCTGCTGTGCCAGGGGTCGCCTATTGCTTGCTTGGCTGGCTATTTTTCCCGAATGCCGCAGTGGCAGGAGCAAGTGGATGGGTTTTTTCGTTCTTGGGGTACTTTTCTTACTACGACTATCGTCGCAATCCTGTATGGCAGGTCACGGCCGCCCATAGCCTCCCCACCTGGGCGATTCCTGTGATTCCCTTATTGATTACGACTGTGATTATGCCGGGGTCGAGCTTTCTGGGCCATTTTCTGGGCTTGTTGGCCGGCTGGGGCATGGCCTTGGGCTATCTAGACCCGCTTATCGAGCCATCAACAAAGGTTGTCGAATGGATCGAGTCCAAAGTCGCGCGTGTCATTGCTTTAATCCCTTCTCACTTCCATTTCATCGGCGAGGTCAATGCCCGAGAAGCGCGACTATTAGCCCGGTCCGAGCCTCTGCCGACGACTGAGGCTTCCGGCCTGACCGGCCTTGGATCTGCTACTCAGTTTGGTGGCCAAGGCCACGTACTAGGTGCCTAACTAATACTACAACCTGAAAGCCACTCAATGACTTATACATAGGATACGATGAACGAACATAATACACGGCTGCATGCTATAGATGTAGGTATATTTATATAATTGAATCCAGATTATCTTAGAGCAAGCTACTGCCCTGTGTTGGTTGAGGTCAGCACATACCCGTCGGCCCCGGCCCCCTTCGCAGAGATCCCTGGCGGTAATGGGCCAAGAGGAAAACGGATCTGGGCAGAACCCAGCTGCCGGAGGAGACGAGGGGGGGAATCAGGGGTAATAAGATTAGGGTCGCGTCAGCCGCGCTTCATCATCAGCAGTCGCAATTGATTAAATGTACTGCAGACCCCTGGAGGAATAATCATAGACTGATACAACGACGAAGTGAGGGAATGATAAGAAGATACTCCGAGGTACTTTTTGAATGGAATTGGGTTTGCGAACAAAAACGGAAGATGACAACTGGATTTGTTTGTTAGCTAGAGAGAAGTTATTGTGCGGAAATTATTACGAGTATAAGTTGGTCAAATTAGATATTAACAGTAAAGTCAAGTTGAAAGGAGCAGGCTGATACTGAAAGTAATATCCGAAAAGAACCGATACGGGTGTGTAAATACAGATAAAGTTTTTTCAGTAGGTCACAACCATATTGTTATCAATGATGAATCCTAATCAAAACAAGGCCTCGCCAGCCAATCCATATACGCACCAAAATCAAGGCCCTCCTAATCTTAACCCTGCAAACCATGGGATTCGTCAGAATAACAATAACAATCCCGCAGTGGTCCCAAGGCCGCATCAGATGCAGTATCATACTGGCGGGTATCATCATCGGTTGTTGAACGATGCTGGAGCAGGCGGAGGTGGAGATGGAAATGGTGAACATGAAAGTCCATCCTTCATCACTGATTACCGACAGTTACACCCGGCTACTTATGTTGACAAATATTCTGGTATTGAATTACCATTGGTAGGCACACCAGATAGCCATAGAAACGGAGACGGGGGAGGTGGTGGTGGAGGAGGGGGACCAGGCGGCGGTGGAGGTCGCGGTGGGTCAGATAGCGCTGGACCCGATGGTATTGGAAGTGGGGTACTAATTAGAAGGGACAGTAAAGGTACAAATGGTGGCAGTGGGGGAATAATAGGCGGCGGGATTGGAAGTGGCCATGGCGGACCTGGTCGTGATGGACCTACTATAGGTCCCAGCCCTAGTATTAGAAGTACGGGAACTAATAGTGTTTCTAATTCAATATCCACCACAACTGGTGCTACTACCATTACTTCGAGCTCCACATCCAAGAAAAATTCAAAAAAATTAAAGAACAAATCGGACGACTCTAATACTAGTCTGTCTAAATCTGCTAATAGTTCATTCCAAGCTTCAAATGGCAATATCACGAGCACAACAGGGGCTTCGGACTCGTCCGCGCCCACCAAACGGCAACGAGTAAGCTGGAAGCCACAACAGGAAGAAGAATTAATCCACCTAATTTATAGTAGTCTCTCCAAGTTCACTGAGACTACCTATCCAGTCTCGAAACTATTTGAAATAGTACATGATGAACTAAAAAACGCCAACCCACCAATTTCACACGTTCCCATGAATGACAACGGCACAGTATTGAGCGGTGAACAGATTCGTAAGAAATTGGTTCCAATGTTGGATAAACAGAAACTGCGAGACATCGATCAAGATCCGTCTGGAGGCGATATTGGAAAAGAGTTGTCTGCTATATATAGGACCATTGATGATCAAATGGAGAAATTAAAAACGAAGAAGCCATCGAGGAGAAAGGTTAGGAGCAATACAGAGAGTGTCAACAGTACAGTTAGCACTATTAGTGTAGAGTCCTCGGCTACAAGCGAAAACGGGAGTTCGCGTCGTAGAAAACGTAAAGACCGTGCTGATGGTGATCCGCTGTCCACCACGTCGTCGCCGTCCGCATTACGGAAACGTCCAGCTAACCAAGGTCACCACCCTCATAACCACAATACTAACTCATCTCGCCTTGATTCAGGTGTAGCGCCCCTACCGCCTAACTCGGTGAATCCACAAAACATCTCCATTCCTAACGGGGGCATGCCAATCAATGGTACAGTACCTGTGTCTGTGGCCGTTGATGAAGAGTCAGCTGATTTTCATTCAGATCTCTTAAACCGATACGGTCATCTTCTGGATCCACCCCCTTCATCGACGCCAATTGATTACGGTCATGTGAGCAGCCGCGACCTTGCATGGCTTATACGATACATGGTAGACGAACGAAGAGAAGAGCGAAAGTTCCGAATTGAAGAACAACGGCTTCGGGAAGAGCAACAACGTCGACTGGAGTTACAGCGTGCAGAAGACCACAAGCAAATGAATGATCAAATAGAGCTTTTTCGAGGGCTCACACAAAACGTGTTTGATTTTATGAGATCATTTGCTGATTCCTCTAAACGAAATTAATTTATTATTATTAATGAACGACACACCGCGTCGATATACCCACGACTATCTTTTTTGTTTACCTTATTGTTGTGTGTTCATAAATTCTAGCATCTCTCTGGGCTGCTGCTGCATCCGGCGACTGGGCTCTGCCCTGTCCCGTACTTCGCTCCACGACCCTTGTGTCGCTGCCATGCTTCTGGCAGCTGAGCTCTACCCGACTGAAGCTCGCTTCGCTCTTCCTTCAGTCAGAGCCTATCCGGCAGACTAACTGGCACTGATCTCCAAACGCCGGAGGTGCAGCAGCCGTGCGGCTGGTTGACAGCTGTGAGGACCTTTATTTGCATAAGATCATGTTAGCCGGTGTCACGAGAGAATCACGGGACACGGCTCCTTCAGTACCCTAAGTAGCTTGGGAGCTACGAACTAGTAACAAACGTTGACTTGCGAGAAGTCCTTGGGTAAGTGTTCGACTTACAGTAGAAAAGATAATTCAAGTAGGGTAAATTGATATAGCGAAAGAAG
>JAJMAW010000143.1:0-29511 GCA_030565085.1 Sugiyamaella pinicola
ACAGTCCGTCGACAGCTTATACATGCATGTTTACGACAGATCCCGTTGACACCATACAGTATGTTTTAAAGTATTAAAGCTTTAAATTTTGTACTAGCATCTTCTAAAAGCTGTCGAGTCAACCGGCCTTCCGACTCTGAGGTAACTATTTGAGAATGCGCACGTTTAGCTCACACACATTTACTATTCACTAATTCCGTTTTTCTTCTCAACGTTCGAGATAGTCACCCTCTATCTGCAGAATAGAATGTATTGTGGAGAATCCAATCACTCTGTTTAGGACTGTTCAAAACTCGTAAACGATTCACCGAGAGTTAACTCTGTTACAGGCGCGATTCACCACGATCCTGCTTATGGGCTTTGGGTCAGATCATACAAATCACCTCCAGAAACTTTAGGGAAAGAATTATCCCGGTCGAATCAAACCTTGATTCAAACGTATTGATATATCTATGAGTAAGTTCACTATGTTGTGGTCTGTAGGCGCTCCTCTACTAAGCATTTTCCTCTCGTCCTATGTTCACTGAGATTCTCGCTTGTCCATACAGTTTACAAACATTTCGAAGCCTTACTGCTGCCCATTCTGACAAATAGTTCCCTCCCTCCGTTGGTCATGAGGTTTTAACCTCTTCAAGCAAGCTCACTTTAATTCTTCCATCCAAAGCATACGGTAGATGGCAAGGCCCATTCTGAAGTTCTTCACCATCAACCATGACGTTACTTGTAACAGCGATGAAGAAATGAATCGGCTTATTGGCAATACAATCTACGTAACATAAAAAATAAGTTTAAGCAGCTTAATCAGTTTTCCTATCCGAAGTCGTTTCAATTAACTGTTTGATCCTCAGGATTGAGCCATAAAACTTGCTCACTTAGAGGGCTTATCTGTAGGGTATTAACGAGCATCTTTCTGTGTCTTCCCGGCAGAGTTATAAGATAACCGACTTCATAGGAGGAGCAGTATGCCGTATGCAGGGACCACTTAAGGTTCTAAATAGAGTTGCATTACATCAGTGAAGACGATATAGGTGGCCAGCCGTCATTTACTAAGGGGCTATATGCCAGTTAGAGCGATTTCAACTGGATTCTAGTTGGCAAGTTTGTACTGTTATAAGCTGTGTTTAGACTTCATCGGTAGCGCACTCAACTGGAAATTCGATCGACACGACAACAGCGGTACCATCAGTGAAAAGAGCAAAGATATTAGCGGGTCTGTGATACATATTAGACGTTAGAGTAAGAAGCACTCGTCTCTCTCGGTATCCCTTCATGTAAACAACAATTAAGAAGTCAGAAGCGGTGGAGTGATTTCCGCGGGGTTTGTTGAAGCACGAAATGTCAGGAGCCGTGCAAAACAACATGGGTTAGGGTGTTTTGAGCTGTCGAGGCACAGAAATCCGACGGACAATTATATAAATATCATGCTCACCTGTTTTAATGCCAAACAAATATCGATTCTGCGCATAGTTCTAAGCAAAGAACAAAACTGCACAATACTACCTACAAAGCCAAAAGATATCAAAATAAATACAAATGGTAAGTATTTTGCCTTGCGAATAGAAATGTACCGGGATATCTGTGTCTGGGCGGAGAGTGGCGTATGAGGTAGAGGCCCGTACCTGTTTCTCCTCACCTCGCTAGAAGCTATAGTAGGAGTCGTATTTCTCCAACAGGAGTTTTAGGAGGTAGGGTAAAGGCCCTGCAGACCCAGCCAGGGACCCCACTAACTAGTGTAGACTGAGATCAATCCCGAAACAGGTCTTGTCGTCGGCTGGGAGGTCAAACATTCACGGTCTCGTAACCTTCCGTATTATTATCACCCAGAGACGTCAAATTCATCATGGGAGCCACCTGCTGGCAGCGACTCGGAAAAATTGAAGGAGTACATGGCGAAAAACTATTCTCAGACTCAGAATGCCTCATCGACCACCTCTCAGTCAGGCAGTGCTGGCGATTCGGAAAAAATTCGTGCGAGTCATTTGTTAGTCAAACACAAGGATAGTAGACGACCTTCGTCGTGGAAAGAAGCACACATCACTCGTACCAAAGACGAGGCGTTATCGATAATTCTCGCCCATGAGGCGCGAATCCGGTCTGGTGCTGCCACTCTCAGCGAGCTGGCGGTTTCTGAGAGCGATTGTAGCAGTGCTCGCCGTGGAGGGGATTTGAGCTATTTCGGTCGCGGCGAAATGCAGAAGGAATTTGAAGATGCTGCTTTTGCCCTTAAACCTGGCGAGCTCAGTAGAGTTGTTGAAACGTCTTCTGGTCTCCATCTCATTGAACGAACTGGTTGAGAACGCCATTGTTTCTATAGTTTTTTTATTCCATTTTCTGAGTGTTTTCCTTACCGCTCTCTGAGCTCCCTCCGACTCGGCTGGGCTTTGCTCAGACCCGTAGCTCGCTTCGCTCGGTCCCAGGGTCCTAGTGACATAACTGCTGCCGCGCGTTACACAGCTTAAGCTTCATCCATTGACTGGCCAATACCGGTAATCCAAGGGCATATACATGGTCTGGGCTTCATGGGCTTCAGCCAGGACTACGCGCTGTCAAGCTCCCCCGGTGGATACACGGTTTTTGATCGAATATCCGTTAAATATCTGTATTCACTAAACCATGATATAAAACACAAATAAATACATGCATTGTGTGAGCACACTCACCTGCTCGTCCCCTCTCAGTAGCCGACCAAGAGACGAAGTTGAGGATTTGGGCGGAGCCCGATCATATCGGTCAGTACACGTATCCCCGTTTCCGAGACCCGTGGAGGGCGGCATTTTTGGCCTTGTACTCGTTGTAGGATTGCCACAGTTGTGCGTATCCTCGATGGAGTTTACCCATAAAATGGTCCGCTAAACGTTTATCATTGTCGAGTCGACTGAGATAGGCACCACAGATTTCACACACTTGTAAGCGCTGGAATCCAGAGAACCCGCTGATATCAGAAAGCTGCTTGATTTCAGTCTGGATTCGCTGCTTATCAGATCGTAGTCTGTCCATACCATGCAGCTCATGCAATGCTTTAGTGATCTCGCCCTGTTCCGCAAGTAGCTCTATTTCTTGTAAAGACATGGTAATGGCAGTAGTCAGAGTTTCAAGATCTCTTGTTGCCTCATTAATTTTCATCATATCCTCTGGAGTCTTATCGAGACGCTTGTTTGCGGCGTCAATTCGCTGCTGTAGCTCGTTGATGTGAGATTCTAGCATCCGTTCGTGTTCGATGTCGAACTCCGGAAACTCTTTTCCTTTGCTTTTCTGGTTGTTATATTCAAGGCGGTATTTCTCAGCGTGTATCCTAGGGCATTTGCCAATATGCTTTGTGCCAGAGAGGACGTCATAAAAACATGTTCCTATTAAGAATGATTTGCAGATTTTCGGATCATAAAGATCAATTCTTTCATTCCTTGAGGGCCGTCGAATATCCAAGACATCGTTTCCCATCAACTGTTCAAGAAGCTTTCTCTGCTCAGCGGCCATGGTGGGAAAAGGCGGACGAAATAAAAAATAAAAAAAAAGTCAACAAATAGCAGTGATGATACAGACAAAACACCAAAAATATCGTAAAAAAAGAAGGAATAGCTGATAGAAATAGAAAAAAAACATATATATGGAACGGATCAATGATCTGAATGATCTGAATAGTTAGCTGGCTATTCAGCCGTGGGGCTTACGGACTACGTGAGGCGTGTGAGGCGGAGAATATGCGTTTCAAGGTAGCAAGAGCATTGGACCTCAACGTGTTATGTTTCAGTCGTCGTTGACGAGAGATACACGAATCTCGGTAGCGGGCGCGAAAAAAAATTTTAATTGATTAACAACAACATAATCTAGACGAGTACAAATGAAGTTTGTCAGCAGTTGTTCCACAGCGGTTTCCGGATTACTGGTACTGGCGTCAATTGTTCGAGGAGAATGGGCAGTTGCGGATGGGTCGTTGGCGATTACGGGCAAGAATGGAGTCGGCAGTCAAGCGTAAGTACTGTTTGATACATATCTGTTTTCGAGAAAATCTCAACTAACTTGGCGGGCGTCAATTTTAGATTTTCAGAAATCAAGTCTATTGAGCTTGAAGATGGAAACACAGCCAAGATCAAGTTTCAGACATTGAAGGACGGCTCGGGTTCTAGGGCCCATCAGACAGTAGCTCTATTGCAAGATGTTGCCAACGACAACCTGGAGTTCATGTTTACGGGCACAGTGCGACCCAATGGCAGATCAGAGATTTCCATTGCTCACAAGTCTGTTCCAGTAGCGCTTCAGGGGAAGCAATTGAAGCTGTCGATAATAGCAGGGTCGTTTGGAAACGACACACCTGTATCAGAGATAATCACTGAATCATTTCTGGTTGAAAAGACTCAGGAACTCAAGGAACCATCTCGTTTAAGGACCCTGCCCGAGTTGCGCCATACATTCCGTAGTGCACCCAAAACCGTTGCTGCACCAATTGCGGTTGCATTCATCTCCCTCGTGGGACTTCTCCTTGTCGGATTACTTGGCTTCTGGCTTGGCAATACCGACTTGGCGGCTCTGTCGTCTGCCGTCTCCAAATCTCCGCTTGGACACGTTGGTCTCTTGACATCATTATTAGCCTTCGAGATTGTATTTGTACGATATTTCCAAGGCACTAGCATTTTTGACACCCTCTTCGCAATTGCAGTGATTTCGCCTGTTGCCATCTTCACCGGCTCCCGGGCACTTCGTGAGGTCCGCGAACGCCGTCTCAGAGGCGAGTTTAACTAAAAATATATATCACCTCTGTCTGTGTTTACTGTGCCGCCCAGCTCCGCTTCGCGGAGAGCTTTGTTCAACTGGCTGTCTCTACTGGCCGGTGCAGACTTCAAATGTGGGCCGGGTCGACTGTTTCCAGTACTCCGCGAAGCGGAGCTACTGGGTTGGGCAGAGCCCAGCCCCCGGAGACTGAATAAGGTCAGTGGATAGAACGGAAATGCCTATATAAATTTCATAAATGCTAAGAGTCGTCTGGATTGGCCACAAAAAGCCGGATCTTTCCAATGTCTTCGTCGACGCTTTTGACAGATGACACACTTTGCGACCGGGATAGTTCTCCAGCGTACGAGGGGGTTTCCGCAGACTTAATGCTTCCAGACTCGTCCTTTCTCCCTGGCGCGAGTGACACTGATGCATTGAATTTGTATAGTCCGTCAGATGTGCCACTATTCGGTGTAGATAATCCAGTTTGAGCGGCAGCGGAAGTAGGAGCCTGAGAGGCTGACTGTTGCGCTTGCCGTCCATATGATGGGATGTCATCGTCTTCTTCGTCAACTTCGCTCGCCAATAATCGCGGCTGTAGGTGAGAATGTCTTGGGTCTATGGTTCTTCTTAGCAAAGACTTGGCATAGGTAGGCTTGACAAGCGCACTGCCATTAGGCTTTGTCGAGATCCCTACGGGCAAACCCCACAATTTAGGAGATGCGTCGCTCCAGGCCGACGCCGAGTTACGGCGTAGCTGGCGGACATACGTCGACACAACACCCAGTCCTGGTATATCCATTTTAGGCGGTTGCCCACTACCAGCACTAGCCGATGAAGCAGTGGTAGCAGATCTTGTCGCTGATGATACAGCAGGCGAGATTGTATTAGTGGTGGTCGTACCGTTATTGCTCACTCGTGAAGACACGCTATTTCCTCTACTATGACTAGGCAAAGATGCTTGAATAGACGTCTGGCTGGCATACGGATTGGGGAATGACATTGGCGGACGTGTTCCGCTCAATGGATTGCCAGTAGCATTATTACTGCTACTGGATGCCGACATATATAGTGGTTGTGAGAACGAAGCTCCACTGCTCGCACTGTGAGTACTACCACTCCGTCGGTGAGAAAACTGCTGCCCTTGGAGTGACGAGCGAGAAATAGGGCTTATGTTTTGGTCAGAATCGTATGCATTAGAAGTGTTAGGAACGAGGATGGGCGGGACATGTGGAGACGGATATTGATGTAGTGGCAGAGGAAGTGGATATGGGGCAGGGGCCACTACCTGGTCTGGCTGATAGTGCGGAGCTGGCAACGCTGTTTGTATTTCGTTACTTTCCTCGTGGCGATGGGGCGGTAGTGGTGGCATATCCTTATATTGTGATGGCGGTGGCGGAATCTGTTGTAGTTGTGAAGATGGGTAGTGAGAAGGCGGCGGTTGTGGTGGGTAATGCGATGGCGGAGGCAGAGGGAAGTAAGCTTGTGTCTGTGCGAGCATTTGACTTGATCCCTGTCCCTGGGGATAGTGCACATGTCCTTGAGATAGAACTTGTGGTTGGGCTTGATACTGCAGTACTGGACCCTGGTATGGGACAGCAGCTTGTGGTCCCATATTTCCCACTCTATCACTTGAATATGACGATGTTGCGTCCGATTTATAAAACGGTGGAGATGGACTATGGCTTCTTGAGCCTGGATTCAATCCTGTTTCTGGCGGTAACAATAGAGGTGGATTTGATAAACTCGAGGATGATGTTCTGGGTGAAATATTATCATTGTCTAGGTATGGAAGATGGCCAGGCGGTAAAGGTATAGATCCAGGACCGCTACTCGGCGGTCTCGATGGATATCCGTTGTTATTATTTGACGAATTATTACTTCCGGTAGACCGTGTAGGCGCTATACCTTCATACATGCTATTTCGTTGAGCAGCAGAAGGAGATGTATTTAAATCAACTGATACAGGCATTCTCCTTACAGGTTTTCGTTTTGGGGGGCCAGCATGGGGTGGAGGTACTGGGGGGACTGGTCTCTGTGTTTGGCTGGCAGTGGGAAACTGACCTGGCATAACGCCATGGCTCAAGGTAGGGCTATTACTTGGGCTTCCCTCTCTACTCCCTCTGTCATTGTGCGGCAAATTCGATACCAGCTTGCCATTGAGGTACCCATTCATTGTTTGAAGAGAGGAATAATCTACCAGTTCTCCTCTAGTCGGTTTCGCTGTTCACTGACCAGCGTCTACTTAACCACCCGGTAGGATTTGTTCACTCCGATGGTGGCCAAAGAGAAGATGGGTTTGTCTACCAGCAACCGTTAACTAGGCTGGCTATATTTCGCACAAATAGCTCTTGGTTGCGACTGCCTTTCTGTTCACCTTGACACCAGCTGACCAGCGTACGGTTTATAAATTGAACCTTTGTCTGGTTCTCGTCCGTATCGTTTCAACTGTTCTCTCCCAGACCTCGTCTCAATGTGGCTCGAATTGACTTGTCCTTTTTGTTTTCCAATATTATTACACCGTTCTTCCCTTGTTTCCTCAAAACAAAAAAAATAACGTTCTCTCGCAGAACTTTGGTTTAATCAAACCTGAAACATTAGAGAGTGGCTGAGACTTAATCGAGTGTGTTTTACACGGTGAAATAATAGTAATGGTTTCAGTAGTAGGTAGTGTAGGTAGTAGGCAACAGTGAGCAGTAGTGTTTGTGGTAGTTAATCGAGTGCTAGATAGACTTTCCTATTAACAGCCGCAAGAATCGTGGAAGCCGTGCGGCGCATATGATACAACATCTTAACAACAGCTAGCGACGACGCACAAAACAAGCTGAACATAGAGTAGAGTTAGAGATATATGTGGTGGCACTGCTGGATGGTGATTAGTTGTCGCTGTGCTAGTATGGTGGCGGCATTGATTGTAATGGCATTGTGGTGGTGACCTGTAGGTAGATAGTTATTCATGCTATCGTGCGCTGCGTGCGTTTGGACGTTCTCATGGTATTGTAAGATCACTGTTCGTAAAACTACGGTTGGTATCCCAGTAGATAGGAGGATGATTTGGCATATAGATATAGACCTAGTATAGTGGTATATTGGTTTACACGGTAGACAGTGCCGAGAATAAATATCACATGTAACATAGAAACAAAAGTACAGACATAAAACATATAAGTAGTAGTGGACATACAGTCGTTTGACCTGTTATAGTCAGTAGCCTTTTTACAGATTAGCAAAGGATCATACGATACCAAGTGAAGCTAAGCTCTACCTACGAACGCGATCTGGACAGAGTCCTGACAGAGTCCAGCAGCTACTAGGGAGACGACGGCGAGTCTTGGAAAGAGTTGGAGATCCACCGGAACCCGCCGGCATTGTCATGAACAGCAAACACTTTGCCCTTAATAAGAGCTAAAGGAAGTGGGCCGTACGATCTTGAATCGAGGCTTTGAGACAGATTTTCGCCCGTGACCCAGCAATGGCCCTTCGGGACCTTGATAAACCGGTCGTACTGGCCGGCAGACGGGTCGATCAGAACAATGTCGCCAGGCATTCCGGTTATGCGCTTGCACACCCTCTGTGACGAATCTGTGGGCTTGACCGCTACAATCATATCACCGACATCACAGCCTTTTCCCCTCCTTGACAATTTGTTTACATGGACAAAGTCGCCAGAAAAGTTCAACACCGGTAGCATTGACTCGCCATACGTTTCAGTCAGTTCATACAAATCACTATGAACCAAATGTACAGCACATGCTATCCTCAGCGCCCACGAGCTAGTGGTCCACACAGTAGACAACAATCGCGCCATCCTGTCCGTCTCGGTGAAGACCGAATCCACCAACATGACACCCCTCTTACTTCACCACATTTCCCGCCTCACGTACCGCGGCTTTGCCTCCGGCGGGCAGGCTCCGGGAGTGCAGTAGTCTGGACTAGATAGGTAGTATACAATTATATCATCTCCGCGAAGCGGATCCTCGCTTCGCTCCTCCGTATCTGTGGGTTCGGCAGAGCCCAGAATGCAGAACATGGGCACTGGCATAGAACGAGTGTATTATTAACGCCAGCGGTCAGACTCTATGAAGGTGTGGATCATTTCCAGGGCCACTTTATTTGCAGACGGTTTGCCCGTAACTGTGACCAGTCGGTCGGCAGTGCGTACTGCTGGGGACTCGCCTATTTTAATGATACAGCCAGAGGTCTGGCGGATTTCGGTGATTCGTTGGCCGGATTTTCCGATGATGCTGCCTACTATGTCGTTTGGGATATGGACCTGCTGACTGATAGTACCATCAGCGTTTGTGGAGGACGATCCAAGGACTACTTTCTCAGACACTGTTGCTCCGGCAGAGCCGGAGCGAGAAGTGGATCGTGGCGTGGGCTCGTACAGATCGCGCTCACGCTCACGCTCGCGATCCCCGTGACGCATAGATGCCGGGCCTTTTGGCAGGGCAAGTGTCTGCTCCGGCTCGCTCTCACCCCCAATTACTAGAGAATCTGCCACCGATGCTGCTGTTCCAATCGCCGATGGGTTGATATACGGGTTGAAACTAGCTAGCAGCTCATTCACTGACTGCCTTTTAAACGTGTCGGGGTGGCCATAGCTGCCAACCAGTGATTGGGGCTTGTATGGGATCGATGTCGATAGCACTTCTGATACAACTTCAGGGGTCAATGAGTCGTACACGCTCTGAAGAAGTGTGCTGATGGTTAGAATAGAACTAGACAGTTGATTCACATCGGGTGATGTTATGGAAAACGTCTTGTCGTTGGAGAATGGCATAAATGTGGCAGATAAATTGTACATGGTACCATTAGACTCTGACGGCAATTTAAACGGCGTGCGGTTAATGAGGATTAGCAGCAAGTGAGGAATGAGAAGTTTGATTGTACATGAGTTGTCAGTTGGAGAGGTGCCGGGAACAGTGTTGGAAGACGTACCAGGGGCTACAGTAGGAGGTGCAGCTACTATTGCGCTTTTTTCACTTTTGGCTTGTGACTTTCTTCTTCCTCTTCGTACGGATCTAATAGATTCTGAGGCAGACGCTCGTTGTGGTTCTTCGGGAAGAGCCACTGCTGATTGTGGCAACTCTACCTCTACTATCCTTTTAATGGCAGCAGACGCCGCGTCTGGTGTACCTGTTACCGTCACAACTCGCTCAATGGCTCCCTGTACAACTTTGTCTATTGACAGTGCTTTAACTTTTGATTCAATTCTAATCAGCTTAAGTGTGGAGACTGGGTCTGAGTTATCATTGCTATCTTTTTTATCTTCGTCCTTACTTTGAGGTACACTATCATCTTCAATAAGGTGGTCTAGAAGATTTCCCACGCTCTTACTTATCAGCAATCGAACAGTTATTGGAGTTGCAGAAGGAGAGGTTTGTGAGACTTCGGTTCCTCTTCCATTCTTCGCAATTGAGCTCCCTTTCCCTTCAACGGCTGGCTTTTTCCTTCTTCCGCCAGATTCTGTGACCGGGGCTTTTCGTTTCAACATGTTAATTGTCGAAAAACTACCTGTTTGGTCAAGCAGCTATCAGTCGGTAGCATTTTTATACATGTCCCTGATATAAGCATACATCTGTGGATAAGCGGATATTACGTCCTGCTTCGGCGCAGGCCTATACTCGTAAGCGGAATTCTCTGTGTTGAAAAGGTGTATCCGACACTATGTGCTCTTCACACTCAGCGAAGCAGAGCTATGGATCTGACCGACGCCCACCCGCAGGCAGAGGGAGGGATATTAGAATGGCATCGCAGAGGCTGCGGCGAAATCTTCTGGTTCTGCGGCTGAAGAGATCTGTTTTTTTTTCATGCAGGTCTGAAATTTCGCTGATCATCATTGAAATCTTTCTGAATTCATTTTTGAGCATTACGATCATAGCAACCAATACGTTTTCCAAATAAAATGGCTAAATCAAAGAAAGAATCTAAGGACGTGTCTATGACCAAGGAGGATGACTCGTCAGTTGATAATTACGAAAAGAGATTATCCGCTCTGTTACCCTTCGCTTCACCATTAGCACCTAAGAAATTGAACAAGAAGGTCCTTAAGACTGTCAAGAAAGGTAAGCTTCTTCCCTCTCCCTGTTCTGTCTCCGACGTCCGGGCTACCCGTTTCTCGCTTCGTTCGTTGCTAGGTTCCCAGGCATTACCCCGGTTTCCAAATACTGCGCGAAGCGGAGTTACAGTCTGAACAGAGCCCAGCTACCGGAGGCAGGTCCTAAGTACTGGTACTAATGCAGTTCTAGCATCTAAAGCAAAACATGTCAAGCGTGGTGTCAAGGAAGTCGTCAAGTCGCTTAGAAAGGGTGAAAAAGGTTTAGTTGTTATTGCCGGAGATATTAGTCCAGGTGATGTGATTTCACATATCCCTGTGTTGTGTGAAGACAGTAAAGTTCCATACGTATTTATTCCATCTAAGGAGGACTTGGGATCTGCCGGTGCTACTAAAAGACCTACTTCTTGTGTGATGATTGTGCCAGGTGGCGGCAAGAAGAAGGAAGAGAAGAGCAAGACTGACGAATACAGAGAGGGATTCGATGATATTGTCAAAGAGATTCCTACTATATAGATGTTTTGTGTATATTTTTAGTTTTATTATGATATGATTTATTACATTTTACAATTTGTGTCATGTTGCGAGATTACAAGCAATCAGAAGGGATAGGCGTTCTAGTTCTCTGCAATCTTAGATCTAACCCATCCTTCTAGCCCTCCTTTGACTATGATTTCTTGCATACTTTCTCCAAGTTCACCGACTTTGGAGCTGAGAATCACTGGCCCAGAAGTGGATCCTTCACGTATCGTGACTGTAGCAGTCTTTACATCCCACAGGGCAAAAAGGCCAGTGCGGATGGTGAGTTCCGACTCCTTTTTGGAAGCAAATCGCTCTCTAAGAAGTTTAATAAGAGCCGGAATTTCCAAGGTGAGAAGGGCATTGTTGATGGAATTGCGGCTGAAAATATTTCCAAAAGAACCGGCGATGACTAGTTTAATATCACGAGCAAGAATGGCAGTAGCAGCTTGTTCACGGGACGACCCAGTGCCAAAATTGAATCCACTAACAATGATATCACCGGCCTTGGTTTTGGATCCAAAATCGCTATCATAGTTTTCCATACATACTTCGGCCATTTTGTCACGAGGCACATCGTCCTGGTATGTATATTTACCTGGGTAGATTGCATCGGTGTTGATATTATCGGCATCACAAAGAACAAGCTCACCTTCAATTGATTCAGGGAATCCTGGAAGAATCGAAATGGTCGGGGCGGTAGTGCTGGTGGCATTAGATTCAGAGGCCTCCTCCGCTCCACCTTCGAGAATCCCACTCTTAATACCCTTGACAGCCTCTGGAATTTGACCATCCATTTCGGCAGGAAATCCGATTTTGCCTAGGACAGCCGAAGCAGCCACTACTTCTGGTGATGCAAGATATGCTAATGCGTCTCTGGATCCCATACGACCCTTGAAGTTACGATTGGTGGCAGAAATACCAACTTCACCTTCTTCTAATAAACCTGTTCCAAGACCAATACAGGGCCCACAGCCGGCGGGAAGTGGTCTGGCGCCTGCTTCTATCAAGTCATTCCAGGCTCCAACCTGTTCAGCATCTTTCTGAACAAGACTGGAAGCAGCAGCAACGTAGAACTCAACTCCTTCCTTGACTTTTCTGCCCTTGATAATTCTAGCCGCTGCCTCAATATCAGACAATCTGGAATTGGTACACGATACAAGATATGCTTTGTTAATTTTAATATCTTGTTTGGATAACTCAGACAACGGAGTAGCTACTTTGACAGAATTAGGACCACTAACATAAGGAGATAACGTGCTCAGATCTAGTGTGAGATATTTAGCAAACTTTGCATCACTATCGGCACCGATAATATCATTCTTAACAGCATCGATGGTTGTTCTACTGATACGAGGATGATTGTCCTTTTTAATATACTTTTGCAGTCTCTCTTCGTACCAACCGATTAAAGTCTTATCGACAGGAAAGAGTCCCGATAACGCACCCCATTCAGTAGTCATATTTGCGATAGTTAACCTTTCGTCAACGGACAGCCTTTCTACACCTTCGCCAACAAACTCAATAGCATGATTCAAGACTTCGTCATTGTTGAAAACACCACACAGAGCAACAATAACGTCTTTGCCGCTAACACCAGGTTGAAGCTGTCCAGTCAGTTCAACTCTAGCTACAGGAGGGATCTGCCACCAGGTCATGCCAGTGGCCCAGATAGATGCAGCATCAGTACGAACAATAGGAGTACCTAAACAGCCCACACCGCCATAAGTATTTGAATGTGAATCCGATGCAACAGTTAAATTATAAGGGAAAGCATACCCCTCTTCGACCAAGATCTGATGGCCAATGCCTCTACCAGCCGGATAGAAATCAACACCTTGTTCCTTTGCAAAGTTCTCGATATTTCGATATTTCTCCAAGTTTTTTTCAGTTTTATTCTGTACGTCATGATCCAACGTACAAACAACCTGTCTATTATCCTTGACCTTTGAAGCACCCAGTCCTTTGAACTTAAGTGCTACTGGCCATGAGTTATCATGGGACATACAATGAGAAGGCCGAATCGAAACATAGTCGCCGCTTCGAACCTCTTTGCCAGGAGCAATCCCTACTGCGTACTTTTGAACGATTTTCTCAGTCAGAGTCTGAGCACTCAAAATCCTTGATGTAGAGAAGAATCGCGTCTGGTTTGTACCATTCAAGGACTGCCTTAACCGTAGCATTTTTACTTTTATCTGGAGTAATGAATCTAAGATCGAACTCCTCCTGATGACTCGCTAAGTTACTGAGTCATTTGTTACCCTGACCAATTAGGATTTATCAGTTTCTAATTTTTCAAAAGATTACGCACGATATGGGTTAGGGCTATTGTCGATCCCCCTGGATTCAGGGAGCCGAGCACTGCCTAGACCCGTACCCGCTTGGCTCGTTCTCAGTGTCATCGGTCTGGGTGAAGCTCAGCCGCCGGAGGCGGACAAGTTCGTATTCGATTGGAAATTAATATACCATATTTGTCACGAGATCCTCTTCAGATTTGAGGAACTGTATAAATGCTGTAGATCGTAGGATTCCCCCTTCGCCAGGAGGGGGTGGTCTGAACTGTTCATGAGTGGCGTCATATTGTACACATTCATCTTGCTGTCCTTCATTTACTATGGTCAAGTCGAATTCGTCGGTGAGTTCTTTGAAATGAGGGCAATCCTTGATCTGGTGGGGATCAAATTCATCACAGAATTTGCATCTTAATTGTATCGTACGATGAATGGGGATTATCGGGTCGTCATCTATAAACAATTGTGATGAGGGAATCTTCACAGACCCTTCTTTCCACCAAATGAGTTCTAGTTTGTAAAGTACATGGGTCATTCGGCTTGCGATCACATCACTATTCGTCATAGCAAGGCATAGTCTATTGAAAAATAGGGTCAGGTCTTCCTCTGCGAAACTTTTGCCTGCTATTAGAAGACCATGGTTCTGATAAAATCCATAGATGAAGTATGGGTTAAACATCGCCACAAACATCTCTCTGCGTTTGTCACTAAGAAGCCCCAACGCGAGAAGATATTGCTCGTTAGGATCCATGTATCGTTTGCGAATAAGGCTGTTGGTGACATTCACCCAACTGCTGACAGTAAGGTGTATCTGGCTACAACTTTGTCCTTTGGAAATCTTCGGTGGACGCAGCATTGCACGGAGACATGACTTTAGTTCTTTTATCTCGCCTTTGGACGGTTCAACAAATTCTTTCGAATAATCATCATTATAGTGTGGGTTACGTCTGCCATTATCAAGTGTCCAGACATTGTTACACAACCAATATGGGTTTAGGCTATGCAAGAAAAACTCTTTACAGTGTGCGCAAGTGGAATTAAATTTTAAATCAGAGCAGTTCACAGACACGCCAGCGCTAGAAAGAAGTGGACACTCGATAACAAAACTATTTGTATAGTCTATGGGCGTTGTTAAAGGTTGAGTTCTTTTGTCTATCTTTTTAAGAACATCTTCTAAAAGGTTCTTTGAAATATAATTGTGTTTCACAATCCGTTCTAGATTGGCATCAAATGCAGAGTCCGAGTGGCGATGTTTAAGAACATACAAAATATCTGCGTCAGGTAGTTTATTCTTTGTTGTCAGCATATGGATGATAACCAAGCAATCCAGGACATATTCAGCGAATCGCTGTGGTAAACATTTAATAAGAGTAACAAATCCATATTCAACGGATATTTGTTTTTTTTCAATAGCAGCATTGGTTGTCGCAGCCCAAATATCGTAAAATTTACTGACATCAAACGAATCAGATTTCGAATGACGCCGCCAACCGCTAGCCAACAGTTCGTATTGTTCATGAGGAACCTCGTCCAAGGTTACCTCGATCAGCTTTAACGAATGACGATAGGCCGTTTGAAAAGTGGGGCCTATTGTTCCAAACCAAGAATGGGCCTGTGCCGGTGATATTCTCACCTCTAGATTGATCCATTCGCAAACGAATGCTGGACTCTCAAAGTCAGAGGCAGCTGGATCTCCCTCCAGCTTCCCCCCCTTGCGAGGCACTTCCGCCACTTTAGATGCTGGTGGCACTGGTCCAGAGTATTTCACTGACCCTTCTAATATGGCTAATCGAATATAATCAGGCACACACCCCAAGAATAATAAAATGACATCTGACCAGGTAATCTCATCTCTATCATATAAATTCTGTCCGTAGATATAACATGCTTCTGAAAAAGCAATTAGTTTTTTAACGTAGTCATTACAAAAAGGTTTGTTGCTTTCATAGTCGCTATACTGCCTTGCCATGGCATATAATGTGCCAGGAGATATATAATATTTCAGATAACTCACTGGAATGAATTGTCTAGCCGAATACTGGGGTGGGAATAGTAATTCCAATGCTGATCTGAAGTAGTTCCAATGACGAGCTTTAAAAGTTGGATGCTGGCAAATCAGCTTTCGTATTGGCGGACTACAGCACTCCACAAACAGTTCACACTTTTGCTTACCACTCAGCTTCTCATTCTGACTTTCAAAACTTTCAAGGAACTGTATAACCGATTGTCCATTAAAATTGAGGCTCATTATGACTGCGTTGGAAGGTTGAGAAAAAGGTCTGCCTCGAATTAAGTCTGCATGAGTTAGAAAAAAGGTGGTAAATGAAAGCAGTTGGGAAATCCAAAATTTTAGTATATAGAAGTAGATATGGAACGGTATTAGCTCGAGAATCGATTTATTTATATCTTTAAGGATAAATATGATGCCTTCATGTAGGAGAAAAATCTTAGCCGCATGTGGTTCTGCTGAGACATTTCCATTAGTTGGTGCCGATAATACTCCAGACGATGCCATGGATGGATATACGGATGGTGGGGGGGTTTCAAAGTATGGTAAGTCGCTGAACTTCGTAGCGATGGTTAGAAAATGGTTTTACTAACCAGATTTCTTTTTCAGAAGAACCCATTCGACAGTGTGTGAAATCTACAGGGTCTTATGTCAGTATTATTATTGCATCTCCATTGAGTGGAGTCTACACGGAGGTTCCAAAATTTCTTTATAAAGAGATTGGAAGAGAAGGATGTATGGGTGTTGTTGTAAGGAATCCTGAAGGAGGTGCTAGTAGGTTGGTGGAATCAATATCTGAGGTAGGTTCAGAGCATCTGGCACCTCAGTCTGTCGGGTTCACAATGCCGTTTCGTGACTTTGTTGGCAAAGATACAAAGGTAAAGTATCTCGATGCGGATATGTTACTAAGAGAAGCATTGGTTGACCCGCTGCTGAGAACTTATAGGGTCATCTATATAGAGGACGTTCACGAGCGACGGGCGTGGACCGATGTCTTACTGGGCGTGCTGAACAAGGTCGGAGCAGTCAGAGAGGGCGGGTTGAAGATAGTAGTACATAGCGTGACGGATGATATAGTTGATCCACTCATCCAATTCTTTTCACGAAACAGCGAGCACAACGGGTCTGGACATCGCCCAGCCTCCGGTAGCTTAACCCCTCATGTTATCCAAGTCAAAGATGAATCGAGTGTGAAGCATGTTGATGTATTGTATTCTACGGAGTCCAGTGGTGATTATGTTAAAGCAGCAGTTGATGTGGTAGCTGCACTGTATGATAATGATAACCGCAGAGCAGCAGAAGCGGCGACGATAGTTGTGTTTTTGGCTACTCGCACAGATGTTAATAGAGCAGTTCAAATGCTGAGAGGGTACCAGGGCATTCCAAGTGGAGTGAATATCGTTGGTGCAATTGCGGATATTGGTATTCAGGAGCTGTCTGCAGGAGGTTGGGTTATTGTGAGCTGTGAGAATGAATTGGAAGCCGATTTAAAGCTGTTGTCGTGCGGAACAGTGCGGTTCGTAGTAGACTGTGGATATCGTAATATGTCGTATACGGATGTTGTCAGTTACCCAATTGCAAAGTCACAGGCAGAGCTGAGAAAACTGTTAGCTGGCCGTGGCGATGGGCCCGGGAAGTGTTTCCGGCTGTATACTGAGCAGGCAGCGTTTGGTATTCTTACTGATGGGTACCTGCCCGAGATTCATGGCACGCCGAGCTTGCCGGAAATCCTTCTTCGTTTAAAGGTTCTTGGCATAGATAATGTGGCACGGTCATTCCCATTTGTTACTGCTCCTTCTGTCGAAGCTGTCTCGTCGGCATTGAGCAGCTTGTACTGGTTGGGGGTGGTTGATGATATCGGCAAGGTGACTAAAATGGGCGAACAAATCGCCCTGCTGCCAGTCAATGTTCCTCTCGCTCGCGCTATATATTTCTCTTCTGAAAATGGATGTCTGCCCGAAATGCTGTCTATTGTTGCAATGGTAGTTGTTGGTGGGCTGCCAGCAGTGTTGGCCAAATCCGAACAGGCAATGGCTGATAACAAACGGTTCTATACGCTTGAAGGAGACTATATCACCTTGTTAAACATCTATTCACTATATACAGGTACAAGAAAACAGGACGGAGTGTCATTTATTAAAAAATGGGCTAAAACCCATGGTATCCATGGAGATGTCTTGGAACAGGCACGTCTCGTCCGTCGTCAACTACAGTCTGCAGTTTCAAGGATAGGAATGTCCCCGGCTGGTCCTGTCTCAACCGCTCCCGAACAACTGACTCGCAATATCTCAAACTGCATTACTAAATCATTCTTCCTCCACTTGGCGAAGCGGGTATCTGGAAACACCTACGAACTAGTCAACACCACTACCACCGCAAGACCAGACACCTTCTCTGTCTATCGAGACCTCACCAAACCAACTACCTCGCCCTGGGTGATCTATGAGAATCTCACCCAGGGCTCTGACGGGATCTTCTACATGACAGGCATCAATATGGCTGACAGGGCCATCCTCGAGTCCACCGGCTACTATAAATCAATCCGAAAGTAGCCTTTCGTCTGCCTCCGGCGGCTGGGCTCCGCCCAGACCCTATACCGAACATCATTCGCAGTAATGGCCTTGTTCGTTAATTGCTGGTTGAGAAGAGTCGAAGCGGATCCCAGCCGATGGAGGCAGAGGTCAACCGTGATGACTGCCAAAGGTTGGCCTCGTATTCACAGCTTGTTACTACATCCATATCGTACCATAATTTCATTTCTTCTACCTAATACCACCCTACTATCACGAACAAGTACAACCAACCCCAAGTGCAACCATAAGTAGAATGCTAATTGCTCGTAGGCTGGAGCTGCCAGCAAGTGCCCACGGAATAATTATCAGGTGCGCTTACTATACATACTTCATTTAGATAGATAGCAGCGTACTAGGGGTTGTCAGCCTTGAAATTAGGCTACTGCCCAGATCCGTTGCTCACTTCGCTCGTTCGTCCGCAACCAAGTAGCGTTATCATGATACGTTTACCCATAATCTGTACAATAGTAATTACAAGGATCAAATGCTTGATAGTTATCAGGTAGGGTAACAACTTTCAAAGTATCGCGCCCTCCCTAGCAACGAGCGCGGCTTCGCAGCCCTATGGAGGCCGCGGAGGCCGCAGCCGCCGTTCTCCCAATTTCTCCCAACTTCCTTCCTAATCTCTCGGTTATACTCTATTAGGTTTATAGCGTCTGAGCATAACTGTCACAATGTTGCGGTGATTTGTGAGTCAGCCGCGTATGTGTCACGCACTGCCGTCCTACTTCAGTCGTGGAGTTTCTTTCTCTTTCTTTTTCCTCTCTTTCTCTCTTCCCTTCTTGTTCTTTTTCTATATAAGAGTACTCTCTACCACCACAACACCACCCAACAAAC
The DNA here is from genome assembly GCA_030565085.1 of Sugiyamaella pinicola. Taxonomy (NCBI): domain Eukaryota; kingdom Fungi; phylum Ascomycota; class Dipodascomycetes; order Dipodascales; family Trichomonascaceae; genus Sugiyamaella; species Sugiyamaella pinicola. The sequence continues at coordinate 18,994 of JAJMAW010000143.1, forward strand.
GAACAAACAAACGGAAATTTTTTTTATTGCGTCTGTGATTTGATACCCTTGTCAAATTCATCAAACGCTTATTTAAAGAAGATTTAACAGAACTTCATCAAAGTCCGCTCCTACAAACTACCCTTAGTCAACCTCTACCCGGAGACCCGTTCCGTTTCGTCAGTGCCAACAGTTTATGTCTACGTCCATCGAAAACCTCAAGTCTTTTGATCCTTTCGCCGATACTGGTGACGACAATACCCAGTCGACTAACTATATTCATATTCGTTGTCAGCAGCGTAATGGTCGTAAGACTATAACCACTGTCCAGGGACTTCCTGCTGAGTATGATATGAAGAGAATCCTCAAAACTCTCAAGAAAGATTTTGGGTGCAACGGCCATATCAACAAAGACGAAGACCTCGGCGATATTCTTCAATTCCAGGGAGACCAGCGTGGAAAGGTTATGGAATTTTTGACCACCGCCTTGCAAATCGATAAGAAGACCATTCAAGTCCACGGTTTCTAGTGGATATCATTCCTTCTATCTGTTTCAATCTCCCCATTTTTTCTTTTCTATTTATTTTTTGTAGCTTCTCCAAGACAAGATGTCATTCTCAACTGATCGGTCTTTATTATTAGTTTATAGGAATAGGATTATATTAATATCGCGTACTGCGCTGACCTAATGTGCCTCCGTCGGTTGGGCTCTTCCCAGAGACGTAGCTCGTTTCACTCGTGTAACGGGTCTAGGGGGAGGAGGAAAAGGGAAAATAAATATATATATATATATGCGTTTATGTAGGCAAAGATTCGGATTTCAGGACTGTTAGGGTGACTTCATCGTTGGACGACGACGACGATGAGGACGAGGGTGAAGGGGTTGAAGAAGTGGATCGGGCGGCAGAGTGCGAATGAGGGCGTGATGATGAAGAAGGAGAGGATGAGATGGAAATTGGCTGAGATGGTGCGGACCCAACTGCTTTTCGTTTGACTGTATTGTTTCGACGCGCTGGACTGCCGGGTGGAGTAGAACTGCTACTAGTGACAGCCATAGGTTGGAGAATGTTGGATGGTTTAGCTGTTGTTGTAGTTGGAGTGGGAGACATGGTGGGAGATGACGATGATGAGGATATGCCAGAGCTGATGGGAGCCGACGTAATTGCCGACGTAATGGCGGAGATCGTTGTTGTAACAGTTGTGGGAGGACTGGGATGGAACCCGATCGAGTCACGGCCAAAAGCGTCGCTGGGCTTGACTGATACTGAAGACATTCTGCGTGAGTTGTTACTGCTAGACACTATCGATTCGGCATCTGATGACGAACTCACAGAAATAGCCGACATGGTCCGCGGCAGAGTAGAAGATCGTGGCGACTGTGGAAACTTCACTGGTGAAATAGGTGACATAGAAAGGACATTTTCCTGACTGCTGCTGTGGCTATGGTTGTTGTGGCCGTTGCCCTTATCAGCTTCACTTTCTTTTTCTTGTTCTGACGATGATTGTGTCTCATTAGTGACTGTGTCACCAGTGAGTGTTGATATACTGCCGCTCATTGAATTAGATGTAGATATCTCGTCACGCTCGCCATCATGAGTGTGACTTCGGGCATCACTGGCCTCTTCTGATTCCACTGCATTCGTTGTTGTAGATCCCTTTACGGGCTTCCTCTTGGGTACTTTCGTTGGAGGCTCATTAGAAACAATATTTTGCTCTTGACTGCCGCCACCGTCACTACGACTGGAAGCTCTCACTCGTCCAGTTCCGGATTTCTGCTGCGGTGCCGGGTATGCCATTGGCAATCTCATCTCTGGAGCGGGCCCATAAGGGTTCGTACCGTTATCAATCGAGCTGAGAAATTCCCGAGGGAACTCATGAGGCGCAGGTGCCAATTTAATATGTAACGGTTTAGGGGTAGAAGAGTCGCTATCACTACTACCTTCACTACCTGCTCCAGCAACATTATTATTATTAGAAGAAGAAGAATGACCTCCCAAATTTCCCGGCTTGTCTTTAGAATACCAGGCACCAAATGTTTTGGTTAAAAACTTCTTTGCCCCGCCAAGTCCCTCCTTTTGGCCCAAGGGCGATAGCTGCTGCTGGATCCTGCCATCTGCCGAGTACCCAAATCCTTTCAATTCACCAATATGTTCCGCTGGATTGAACTCATTGGATTCGCTGCTAATAGAATGTATTGAGCGACTAGAAGAATTGGCCCGTTCTCTTGCCAACCCTTCACCAGTATTCAAGTCCAGTTCACTAACCACATCACTATCAGTATCAAGAGGGGCATTCAAAGTACGACTCCTGTGACGAAGGTTCTCGACTCCTTCGCTAACTTCAGTGGCCGATGATGATGAAAACGCAACAGGAACCGTCTTCGATCTGCCAATCTTTGCTCGCTCATCATTCTCCTCATCCTCGTCTAGTCCAGTCTCTCCATCATTAACAGCTGCCAACTCAGCCTGCTTCTCTTCGAACTCCATCAAGTTCTTCAGCAACGAATAATCCCATATTCCACCCCTGTAGAAATCATCTTCGGTACTGAAAAACGTCATGTCATCCATAGACGGTAAGACTAACGACTCTTTAACCACCTCGCGGATCTTGTTCTCAATAAAATTCGTCACATAAGAGAACCCGACCGTCTTGGCGCCAATAATCGGCTCAGTCGATAAATCCAATACAGGAGGCCTTTCAAAAGCATACCACATTCTATTTGAAGGAGGTGGTTTGATTTTAAGCACCATTTTACCCTCCAGTCTCTTTACCTTCACAGCCAGTACTAGAGATACATCGGATTTGAATTTCATTACATTTAAATTGGCTCGCGTTGCGATTACCACTGAAAAGCCTCCATCATAGGTAACATTGGCACCGACAGTCAACTCGCCGTCCATGTTGAAATTGATTAATTTCGGACGCGATATAAATGGTACTGAGTTGCCGCACTCGATGCGCTGGACATCTATCTCACTCAAGAAACCAGGACGTTTAATCCTACCGAGTTTATTTACAATTTTGTTTCTGAAATAGTTTTCCATTTTTGCAGTGTCCTTGACTGCCAAAAACAACCGCCCCGTAAGAGCATTAAACCACTGCATGGCTGGGTCGGCCGTGATATGAGGTCCCACAAAGAGTTTCGAAAAATGCGCATCGTCGAACTTAAGCGGAACCGCCATATAAGACGGGTCGTAGTTCCTCATGTCAGGTGGAAGCTTGGCCGACTTCGACGTGTTGATTAGTTTAAAATACAGCTCTTCTTTGTCGGAACAGTTGTCTGTATAGAGAAATAATGCATCTCTTGGAGCGCTCGACGTGTCCTGGAAGATCGCATCCAGATCGTTCACAGTGTTATTGATCTTGACCAGGCAAATAGCTGATCTTTTCAAAAACAGCTCTCCATCTGGAACCTTTGGCGGCCATATCGACACCACATAGTCTTTGATCTCAATCAAATACTTATGGGCGCGGTCTGTGTCTGGCCCCGTAAATAGCAGTAGATTGCCTCCTCTACAACTCTGTTAGCTTCTTCCCTCTATGCGAGTTCGCCTCCGGCGGCTGGGCTCTGCCCAGACCCGTAGCTCGCTTCGCTCGTCTATGATGGCCTCCGGCAGACTAGAGGAATATACTCACCTTATGACGGCGTTGAGCTTACTCAGTCGCGACGATGACTTGGGTTTCTTTCTGCTTGATGAAGACGAGATAGTAGATGAGTCGTCGGTGTATCGTGAAGACGAGAAAATGCTCTGTACATCATGTGGGGTTGGTGGGGGAGATGATTTTGGGCCTCGTTTGCTATTGCCTATGAACTTATACAGAGATGAATACGCCGACCCTGTGCTCTGTTCAATTGACTGTTCGTTTATCACTTGATCTGGAGGTTTCAGTGTGTCCTTTGATCCACCCGACGGATATATGAAGTACTCTGTAGACACCGTGATCCATCCAGCCTTGTATTCTGCCTTCGATGGATCATTGTCACTGGTCGAAGATGACAGAGACTCGGATCCTGATTCGGCTGGCTTTTTGTCGTTTTCTGATGAGCTAGATATGTCAGGTGCCTTGGTGTCGTCTCTTCCAGCTACTGTCTTAGTGCCAAAATTAGGCACAAATAAGAACCAAGCCGCCACTATTAGTGGAAATGACACCATTCCCAGAATAAATGGGAGAAGAAATGAAACAAACAACATCGTTGTGGGTCTTAAATGGTAACCGAAACACAAACGAGTGAATGGATAGATGCCAGGTAGGTGATCGAGCTCGGTGATGGCAAACGACTGCAGTCAGTCTTCAATCCAGCCCTGATACTATCAGAATCCAAGTCTGTTCGGTAACGTAATGAACCCAGTTTACTCACTACCAATTAATTAAGTGGTTAATGGAATCTGTTGCCAGTTAGTAATCATGTTGAGCAATCTAAGTCTTAAATCCATTCCCACCACCACTATTACTACCACTATTACCAAAGTTGCTAATCTTATCTTTCCTCTTCTTCCTGTCCTCGCCCCCATCTCCCCACTGTTTCGCACGCGCCAATCCGGTCCAACAACATACCAATTAAACCTTGAGTCTCTATTCTTTACTCTGTGCTCAATGTTAAAAGAAAGTAAAATGAGCTCGAACTGCTGTCGACAAAGTTTAAACACATAATAAGCATACAAAATATATAGCATAGCTTAGCCCAGCCCAGCCCAACCGATATGGGCCAGAGGTAACGTGCCATCTCCACGCCAGCCGTGCCGCGCTATGCGTCAGGGTCCTCTTCTTGCATTCTGGCCGCCGGAGGCAGGCCAAGGTAACCCTGATCCAGTCTCCAAGCAGGGGTAGAGTGAACGAGAGAAGCGAGCTACGGGTCTGGCTAGGGCCCAGCCGCCGGAGGTAGGCCGGGAAGGATGAACCATCCCGTGAGGTGTCGGTCATCTATTACTGGGTGGACTGGTCTGCGATCGTTAGGGCTGGAAGAGATGGTGGTAGAGCATGTGGGTGAGAAACCAGGCGTCAATGCAATAATTACCCGGCTTGTGCTGGAGGATATAAAAGTGAAAAATTTCTGATCCTCTTCTCACCTCTTTTTTTCTAACTTTGTTCTTTCGAGAGTGAGTGAACTCTGGTGTAAATAATTTGTAAAGTAAGTCAGTGGCATTTCGTTGCTACCCTCTGAACCACTGGAATCACTGTGATTAAGAATCAACCAATTGTTCCTACTGAGTTTAATTATCTGAAGACACACTCTTTTTATATACGTTTCAATCCCATATGAGTAATTGTGATAGACAGTGTGGTTTTGTGAGGTGGTGGTGCTAAAGCGGCTCCAGATAGATAAAGGATGTTGTTTACTAACATTTGTGGTTTTAGGTAAGTGGTTGAAAGTTGATTCGTTTATGGCAATGGCATAGTTTGAATGAGGATTTTTGTCGACCGGGCGGACATAATAACACTGACCATCACCAGGGTAATACCTGGTAAAAGATAGTCGACTGTACAATCGACTATTGTTGGTTGGGAGTTGATGAAAGGTCGTTTTTTCCTTCGAAAGGGGGAACTGACTCTAATGCTAGTTGTGGATAATAATGACGGGTATGGCCTTGGCTTATGAAAAAATATAATTTAACATTTAACTAGAAGGATTTGAGATGATGTCGGAGGATTGTCTTGTGTAATGATACCCATTTTAGTAAGTTGTTAATGCTGGCAACCCCTGACCCGTTGTCTTTCTATGCTGTTTCTATGATGATTTTTTTATTCACACTGTACGAGGGGCAACCCAATGACTACTAAACAAAAAATAACTGATTTAATGAATCTGATTTTTCCAGAAAGATACACATGTTTGTGGTGATGACCCTGAGTCTGCTGTCTTGCCCAATTACTAACTGACCACCTTATAGTAGACTCCCGGTAACCTGTCTCCGAGCTCCGCCCAGGTCTCTGTTATGTGGCTAAATAGATCAAACTAATGACCTCTCCCCTGGGTTGCCTCCGGCGGCCGGGCTCTGCCCGGACCCGTTGTGTTCGCTCCGCGAGCTGCTAGGAGCGCATAACCCCCCAGCGCTCAGGGTCTCCATTCACTCCGCGAAGCGGAGCTACGGGTCTGGGCAGCGCCCAGCCGCCGGAGGCAGAGTCCTCTTCCCCTGGTCTGCCTCCGGCGGCCGGGCGCTGCCCGGACCCGTTGTGCTCGCTCCGCGAGCCGCTGAGAGCGACTGACCTCTGGTGTCCCCGTTCACTCCACGAAGCGGAGCAAGATGGCCTAACCCTTATCTGACCCTGCATGATTGTGCAGATTATTCACTGATAAGAGGCTATCGGATCAAAATTTGCGTGTTTCTGCTTGAAAACGGGCCCGTGGGTGGTCTGGGGGGTCGTGATGCTGGAGTAGATGTAATTGTGTGATTTTCGTTCTCCCTGGCAGTAAATGGCGTATTTTGTTGATTTTTGTAATTTTTACCTTCAAGGACCCCAGTAACACAGATTTTCAAATATTCTCTAGACAATTTGGCCGAGTGGTTAAGGCGGCAGACTTAAGAATAGAAGTAATATTGTTCTGGGGTATCTGCTGGACGAAAGTCCTCGCGAGTTCGAACCTCGTAGTTGTCACTATGTTTTATTTTTTTTCTTTCTTAGACCGGTAGAGTTCGTCCACGCTGCCGGTTACTCTGTTTTCTCAACGTCTATGGTCCTCCGCTCTCTTTTTCTCTTTTTCTCTTTTTCTCTTCTTCTATTACATCTTCTCCATATTTAGACACATACAGAAACCATCGGTGCCCACTCATGTTATAATACTTGTTTAACCAACATACAGAACAGACCATAACCGAAGGATCAGAAAAAGAAAGGAATTGCCTCGTAAGATCGGCAATGGCCGGAGAAATTCATTTCCAGTCGGAGGAATCAGGACAAAGAGCGATATAGATCGCTTTGCTAGTTGCTCGTGCTACTGGCCCTTATCTTAACCGATTCTGTTGTTATCGTTGTTGTCATCGTCACAGACAACCAAGCCAAATTAATCAAACAATGATCGGTAACCAGTAAAGTAATATCAAACCAACGAACGTGCTGGATCAAGCGTGTTGGATGGCTTGGAATGGAACGGAATAGGCTGGAACGGGAACAGGCTGGAACAGGAACAGGGCCAGAAACAAAACAACGAAATGCAATGTACGCACAGACACTCAGACATGGCAGACGTGACATACAGTAGAGACGTACAAGCAGCAGAGACATACAAGCAGCAGAGACAGAGAGGCAGAAGAGACAGACAAGCAGACAGGCATTCAATCAGTCATATGGTGATGCCGTAGAAGATTGAGATGCATCATTGAGAGCATACAGGATGCATCGGGATCCAGTGCCATCTGTTTCTGATCCAAACAAAAGAAAACCTTTTTTTTTTTGAACAATAAAATGAATTGATTATTTCCCAATCTAGAAAGTATGAGCCGTTAAAAGGATGGAAATGATGTAGATTTTCGTCATGGAATATTCCGAGGGTCTAAGAGTGGTAGCAGTAGTAGTTGTAATAGTAGTGAGTGGGTAGTAGTGGTAATGAAAATGAGTGGGTGATAATAATAGCAGTAATGAGAATGAGAAAGGGTGGTGATGATGAGACGATAGAACAGTATCAGTCGTAGTAGCAGCCGTAACAGCAGCCGTAGCAGTGGTAGTAGTAGTAGTGGTAGTAGTAGTAGTAGTAGTAGTAGCCGTAGCAGTAGTAGCAGTAGCAGCCGTAGTAGAGTAGCGGTGGTAGTGGTAGCTGTAGAGTAGCTGGTAACTGTAGCCAAGCCGATAGATAGGGTAACAGATAGTTTAACAGCGTAGGAGTTGGGAGGAAAGGAGTTGGGAGGAAAGAAGTTGGGACGTAGTAGGCCAGCCAAGCGTAAGGAAAAGGGGCCTGTAGGCAGGCAGTGGGCTGGGCAGCTGCTGGCAGAGAGTAGTCGGGTATGCAGTACCGGCATCGAAGGAGCAGCGAAGCAGCGAAGACAGGCAGCGAAGACAGGCAGCAGGCAGGCAGCAGGCAGGCAGCAGGCAGGCAGGCAACGGTGCACCCTTGGCGTAGGGTGTCGTCGCAGTCAGCCAGCAGAGTAGGCGTAGGCGTAGGCGTAGGAGTATCAAGCGGCAGAACAGGAAAGCCCAAGCAGCAGCAGTCTCAGGCCCAGCCCAGCCCAGCCCAGCCCAGCCCAGCCCAGCCCAGCCCAGCATCAGCCCAGCCCAGCATCAGCCCAGTCCAGCCCCAGGTCCTCGCTTCTCGAGCGAAGCTCGAGCAACGGGTCTGGGCAGAGCCCAGCCGTCGGAGACAGACCAGGGGCCCCAGGTCGGCACCCGCGTGCGCGCGATGAGATGGCATCCCGAAAGGCACCAGTTTTTACCAGTAGGAACAGGAGAAGGAGCAGCAGCAGCAGCAGTCAGCCAGCGAACGGGTGCAGCAGCCCTATTGACGATCGAAGAAAAAAAAATCTGGCAAAAAAAAAATAAAACAAAAAAAATTCAATGGCCTAAATTTATTTTTTTTACTCCTGGAGTTAGGGCATACGCACCAGAAATTTATTTGTATAGTCCGATTCACCAGTTGATTTGTTTGAATTTGTAATTCCACTTTTACTATCAATCGACCAAACAACAATCAAACAATCAGTCAACAATCAGTGAAACAATCAATCAGTCTATCAGCCTACAATCTATCAACCTACAATCTATCAACCATCTCATTGCCTCACTGCTATCTGATTGATTCTTTCTTCTTTCTCTGTTCTTGGCATAATTAACCTCCTCTGGCTTGGACTGATTGACTTTTTTCCGAGTTCCTTACTCCTTATCAACGAAGAATTATTCATATAAACATGGCTATTACTAGAAGAGTTTCGCACTCGAGCAAAAAACATTCTCTTCCTCTCCCATCATCTTCCATGGTGACTCGATCCTCAGCAAGAAGACAGTCTGGTGGCCCAGCTATCGTCATTGATAATCACAATGAAGATGCCCCATCTGCTCCTAAGAGATCTAGAGTCTTGGATGACGAAGATATGGCTTCTGGTGCCAATCCTGCTGACAGAAGAAATACATTCATCAACAACACAAAACGCTCGAAAACAAACGCTACAAAGCGTGCCCGGGTCATGGTATTTCCTCCCAAACCAGCCCATCTGGTGACTCGTGCCTCCAATAGAATCTCTCGATGTCAGCATAACGACGAGCCTAAAGAGAGTTTGAAAATCAGAATCAAAAGAGAAGACTCTAGACCTCCACAGAATCTGCAATCCGCATCTGAATCGGTGTTTGACGACAGTGATAACGAGTCGGTGTCGTCGGCGTCGACGTCGTCTCTGTCTGATTCTGATTCTGAGTCAGAGTCCGGGTCGGACTCTGACTATTTCTCTTATGATGAATTGCCCAAATTCCAATACGAGTCCAGATATACCGAAGGCGTAGATGCTGATGGAGCTGGTGGCAATAACTCTCATGACAAGGAAACCAATAACCCCTTTGATATGGAGAGTCTCAATACTGATATCCCATTAGTGGACCTAACTGTTAGCGAGGACGACGATTTGTCGCATTTGTCGTTTGAAAAGTTTGTTCAAGATACCGAATCTCGGACTGCAACTGGCGCACAGAGAAGATGGCCTATTGACGAACAAGACGACTCGTCGACATTTTCCATTCTCGTGAAAACCGAGCAAACCGTTACATCTAACGCTACTACTACAACCACTACTACCACAATTGTGCGGCCAATGAATGACAGCACCAATGCTGATAAGACTGTAATTACCAAGACCACCAATTCCGAGCCATCTATTGAAGAATTTCTCGACTACAATTATGATTCCGCGTCATCTGGTCTCACAGACGACTCAGATAGCGACTGCTCATCTGCCAGCTCGCCAACTTCTGATGGTACACCCGAGTCTCCTGCATTGCCCTCGACCGCCTCGCTGTCTCGCCCCTTGTGGACAGACAAGTATCACAATATCCCCATCTGTGGTTATAGAGATAGAAACCGCAATGACATGATCCCCACCATAGTGTCCCCCAACCAGTCCAAGCTCATTGCTGCGCTCTCCACCATCTCGACCCCCAACCACAAACTAGCCCCCTCCCCCATGTACTACCAGCAGGCTGTCATTGCCGCAGTAGGTCTTAATAAGAGAAGTTTGTGGTCTGGCAAGGCCCGCCAAATGGTCAGTGGTGGTGACAGACCTTTGTAAAGGCCTTCTTTTTTATTATTTTTTATTATTATTCCCCACTCTGTACAGGTATTATTTATTCTTTTGATTTTGCATACACCGTTTTATAGGTTAATTCTAAGTTTTTCTACACCCCCCTTCTCCACTCTTGGGGCCCCTTCTCTGCCTCCGGCGGCTGGGCTCCGCCCAGACCGGTTGCTCCGCTTCGCGGAGTGCGGTCGACTGCACGTAGGAGGTCCCCAGAGATGTTGGCGACCATACGTACTCCGCGAAGCGGAGCAACGGGTCTGGGCAGAGCCCAGCCGCCGGAGGCAGAGTAGGGGCCACAGAGATGTTGGCTAGCCACACGTACTCC
>JAJMAW010000144.1:0-28563 GCA_030565085.1 Sugiyamaella pinicola
TTTTATATCTCTCCTCTCCTCTCCTCTCCTCTCTCCATTATCTCCCGCTGACTCATTGCTCCCTATATCCATCTCATACTTACTATCAATTGATAATTGTGTTTAATTAATTGGTAATTGAACTGATTGTGAGAAATCCCACTATTTATACAAATGGTCTCTAAAAAAAATATAAAGATCCAAAAAAAATTTCCAAACTTTGATTTCCTTATATATATATATAATCTTCTATATATACATACATACACTACCGAACCGGAAGAAAAAAAAAAAATTTAGAAGGAAAAAAGAAACTACAGAACGGATGAGAGATGCTTGATTAGTATTGTAACCCTTTCCAACCCTAGCCCGAACGAGCCCAACACCGCGGCTACTAATTAGTACCGTTAGAGCTGGGCTGGGCTGGGAGTCTGCCTCCGGCGGCTGGGCTCTGCCCAGACCCGTTGTGCTCGCTGCGCGAGCGGCTAGGAATTGGGGGCGAGAAAGGGTTACAATTGGGGGCGAGGAAAGAGAGGAAAATGGGGGTGGGGGTGGGGGCGACAGAGGGCTAGGACTAGGGAACGGGTGACGGATAAAAGAAGAGCACGGCAACAACTAAACGAAATAGGCATTACAATTATTCCGGTTTGTTCTTAGTAGTGGGTTGATAGCAATTGGTCCATTGGGGGCTCAATTGCTTGTAGAGCGACTTTCTATTGCTGCAATTGCTACTGTTCGCTGAGCAGGCTGAGTAGCCAGCAAACTCTGCTCCGGTGACCGTTACCGTTACCGTTACCGTATTATAAATGAACGTTTCTGACGTTCTAGCCGTAGACGCATGTAGCTGTCCATTATGTGGCTGTATAAGTGAAGTATCCAGCAGGCAAAGCAAAGCGCCCAGCCGCCAAAAGCATCCGAATTGTTCGGTGCAGGAAGGGCTTTTCTACACCCGAGCTTATCATGCCTTGCTTGGGAATACGAAGAAAAGAAGAGAAAAAAAGAAACGAACAGAAAAGAAAATTATCCGACCTACTCAGTAGATAAGCAATCAGCAGTTACAGGGTAACAGTAGATCTGCCTCCGGCGGCTGGGCTCTGCCCAGACCCGTTGCTCCGCTTCGCGGAGGCTCATAGCCGCCAGTATGCTTGGACTGCACCGTCCCGTACAGTCCGTACATACTGGCAGAGGCGCCGCTACCACAATTGAAATTGAGTTTGAAACCCGCCAATATAATTTCAACGGCGCCCATCACCCGACGCCACCCAGGCAAGACCGTTGAGATCTTGCATAACCGCCGTTGAATTGTGCAGTGTGCGCGCTGCAGCCACTTCAGCCCCTGGTCTGTCTCCGGCGACTGGGCATCGCTACCCAGACCCGTAGGAACTCCGCTTCACGGAGCCTGAACACGAACCGTATACGATCCCAGGCCTGTTGGCCACCATGAGCCTCCGCGAAGCGGAGCAACGAGTCTGGGCAGAGCCCAGCCGCCGGAGGCAGGTCAGGGGCTGTAGTGGGTGGGCTCTGCCTCCGGCGGCTGGGCTCTGCCCAGACCCGTAGAAACTCCGCTTCGCGGAGTTTGAGCGTGGACCGTACGGTTGTAAGCACCATGAGCCCCCGCGAAGTGGAGCAACCCGCCTGGGTAGCAGGGCTTGAGCACGACTGTGCGGTCTCAGACATGCTGGCTCTATGAGCCTCCGCGAAGCGGACCAACGGGTCTGGGCGGAGCCCAGCCGCCGGAGGCAGAGCGAGGAAGTGTAGAGGGTCAGGAGGGGTTAAACAGTGTACTCAATATATGAACAAGAATAAAAAGATAGACCGCGCTTCAACGGGGCGTGGCGGTACGACCGAGATAGAGATATATATAATAAAAGATAAAAGATGCACATGCAATAATATAGTGAAGTTAATTGAAAGCAGATTTTTGTTTTGTTTGTTCGGGAGCCGTTGCACGTGGCAGGAAGGGGAGGGTGCCCCTACGCGGATTCGGCAGTGACGACGGGGGTGGACGAGATGATGGGCGCAGTCACGTCTTCACCGAGTTCGTTGTTCGTGGACTCAGAACCGGTAGCAGCACCACCCTCAGTGGCAGCATTACCGGCGGTAGGAGAAGCGCTGGTATTGGCGGCTGTACATTGACTGGCAACGTGACCAGGCAGTTTACACATGTAGCAGACCTTATCCTGGTCAGCATGGACACAGTCTCTACTGACATGGCCCATCTCACCACACTTGTAACACTTTTGACCCTGTCTACAGTCTTTGCTGAAATGCCCGAATCCACCACATGAATAGCACTGCTTACGAGGACCTCCTCGCGGGTTGCAGTTTCTCGCAATATGGCCTGTTTTGCCACATTTGTAGCATTCAACAATGGCCGGTGACAAAGGTGACGAAGATGATGTGGACGGACCAGTAGGCAGAGGAGCAGGAGCAGCAACAGCAACAGCAGCAACAGCAGCAGGAGGAACAACAGCACTAGCAACAGGAGCAGGCACTGATTCAGATGTAGCAGGTACAATGACGGCAGTCTTACGGGGCTCCTCCTTACACTCTCTCAACAAATGGCCGGTTCCACCACAGTTGTAGCAGGATTTCTCTCTTTCTGGCTCGGTGCAATCTTTCGAAAGATGTCCATCGTCTGACAGAAATTGTTAGTACTCTCTTCCTGGGCTCTGCCTCCGGCGGCTGGGCTCTGCCCAGACCCGTAGCTCCGCTTCGCGGAGGGCTTGGACCGTATCAGCCTACTTACTTCCACAGTTGTAACAAACTGGGTTTCCTGACTTGGGACAGTCTTTTGCCTATAAAAGAAAAAGTTAGTCCGACTGTCATGTACGAATAAAAACAGCAGTGATAGCGGCAGCAATAGCAGTAGTTATGGCCGACTAGATGTAATAGCTGTGGTTGTCACAGTATAGTACAGTCGTGGTCGCAGATGTAGTCGTAGTCACAGTCCTTGTCGTAGTCCGAGTCATATCATAGCTATACCTATAACTATAGCTACCTATAACTATAACGTTTATATAGCTATAGCTATAGTTGTCGCCATCGCTACCGTAACCGTTATCACCACTCTACCGTTACCGTTACCGTTACCGCTGCTACTCTGATCCAATTGATTTCATACCTGATGCCCGAAAAGACCACCTAGTATCCGGTTAGTCAATGCTCCAGAAACATATTTCGCACACCACACTTGACAGATCACTGTCCCAACATCACCGTCACCACCACTCTCTCCTCTCACTACTTACAGTTATAACAAGTTCTCTTCAAACTAGGTAAATAAGCGGTTCTCATTGTAGAATAAATATATGACTAAAACACTTGAATGCTTAAAAGAAAAAAATCTGAAGCAAATTTTCCTTTACAAATTAGTATGTATGGATTTCGATCTCGGATATTTTTTTTGGTTGGTGAAATTTCATAGTATTTTTTTTTTGGCTTGTGAACTCAGATATTTTTTATTGTCAAAAGATGAGCGCGGTTAGGGACATAAAAAATGCACATGCAAGCTAAGTTTGCAGGTTTGTATGGCAAGGCGCCAGCCAAAGAGAAAAAGTAAAATAAAACAGTGGCAGGGTCACGTTACCACACAACACGTTGGGACAATAAGAGAAACAGAGAGAGGACGCTGACATCAAAAGATAAGATAGGGATGGAGGAAACATCTGGTAATAAACAAACAGATCTGACAAACATTCTTCTTTCTCCTGACAGGCACGCACGTAACGGTATTCTCTGTGCTGGCAAAAAATATTATTATTATTTACACTGCGACAGCAGCAGCAGAAGCAGCAGCAGGAGATGCGCAGAATATTATTTGGCGCTCACGTCTCTACCTCCGGAGGCTGGGCCCCGTCCAGACCTGTAGCTCCGCTTCGCGGAGGGTCGCCAACGTCCGAGCGAACACGGTGTATACGGTCCAAGCCCTCCGCGAAGCGGAGCTACGGGTCTGGGCAGAGCCCAGCCGCCGGAGGCGAAATCGGGGTGCACATGGTAATTGGGTAGATAGAATTAAATAGCGACTGGTGGAGTTTATTGCTGCGATTTCCTCTTTGCAGCATTGATGAGCCCGACAATACTATATTTACTGATTTTTTCTTCCTCTCTTTTAGCTGATGCGGCTGTCTTGAGATCGTCTTTGGACGGCATCTTTGTGCTGTCGAGAAACCCGGCTCTGGCAGCTCGCATGACACTGTGTTCGTTCAGAGGGTCGAAATTAGTGGGTAGTGAGCCTCTCTTATTGGAGCTGTTATCAAGATTAGCGCTGACAGGACGGCTTCTATTTGCAGGCACAGAAGACGACGGATTGAGTTGGATTGGACTCACATTGCCACTACCACTACCGATATTCCCATATTGCCCTTCATATGCCAGTCGGCTCATGTTATAAATATAGTCATCTTGGCCTGTACTAGGATTGGGAGTTGATCGGGGTGATGACCCCAGTGCCAAGTGCCCCTCCAGCTCATCCGACTTTATGGTGAGTGCTTTCACATGATCACCCGTATGAATTGATGGCTTACGGACTGTTGATAACATGGCATCATAATAATCATCAGGAGCAGCTAGTCCGCTTATCACAGATTGGCCGGATGTGCCCTTGTCTGATGGAAAAGAGTTGTCATTAATAATTGGCGGCATCGTACTGTTTTGTCCAAATGTCTGTCTCAGTTCCTGTAAATTTTCTTTAACTTCTAACCAGTGAAGAGCACTAGCTGATGATGCGTTTGAAGTGGCGCTCAAATTGGATCTTGAATCGTCCCTCCCAGCATCGGCAACTCCATCCAATAGTCCACTCAGTCCGCCTAGTCCACTGTCCCCGGTATTGGCCAGCCCACTGGTCTGTGCCAAATAGGACGAATGTTGAGAATTATTCGCTGTATGTCCAGGGGTTGGTCTTGGTAGTGGCACTGGAGCAGGTTTGGCTGCAGACGATGTTAGGCTGTCGTTGCTTGGTTCTTGTTCTTGTTCAAATTGCAACAGACCAATCTTAGGCGGCTGTGATTTAAAATCGCCAGATAACGGAGGTAAAGAGGGAGGATGCTGAGAAACTGGTGAAGAACTTTGTGACCGTCCTAATGGTAGTTGAGGGGGGTCTTGTAAAGACAATTGACGAGTATCCCCTGGTGACAGTTGCTCATTTCTTGGCACTGGAAGTGGCCCATGAGCTAAACTTTCAATTGCCATATCAGTATATGGATGGGGAGGAGGACGACTGAACCCACCACGATCCTGCGGGGGACGACTGAACCCGCGATCTTGCGGGGGACGACTAAATCCTCGATCTGGAGGAGGACGACCATATCCCCGGCTTCCACGTTCTCTCTCTTGCTGTTGCCAAGCAGGTTTCGGATGGCCACCACCACCATGACCTGCGTATCCAATGGGAGGAGGACCTCCTCCTCGAGGAGGCATGTATCCTGCATAACCACTCAGTGGATGAGGACCCACTAAAGGGTCACCACCTCCCATACGACCACCATCTCTTCCAAAAAACGGTGACTCAAATGAATCCAGATTGTGGCGAAGATCTGCTTTTTTCTTGGAACTTCTAATGTCTCCAGGATGTACTCCTGTGTGATGATGCCTTGTTTGAAGAACATGGGGAGGATGGGGCGGTTGACTAGCAGAAGATGATGGAGCTGGGGAATATGGTCTGTCCAATACATAGCCACTGCTTGAAGAACTGTCGTGCAGATTACTACGAAATCGTGGATTGTTCGGTGGTGGAAGCTCATATGACCCAGCTCGGGTACGTGGCCTATCTTCAAATTCTGAAGGACCATAGCGATTATATCCAAAGTCACCGCCTGGACCTGGCAGTCTTCCTCGAGGAGGCAGATGTGAACTAGCACCACCCACCCCATCACTGGGTATCAGTTCATTGGCCCTGTCAATAGGAAATGGAGACATTAGTCTACCACCAGAAACATTTCTACCTCGACCACCGCCTCCATATCTATCAGAATCATCATACAATTGGCCATGTGCAGGTCCTACTCCTTGATTACTGAAGTTATGCCGATGGTAGAAATCTCCAAAACTATCACCGCTACTAGAATCATCCAATGTTCGTGATCTCTGTCGTCGCACCATTTGTTGTTGTTGCTGTGGTTCATTTGGTGGTACTTGAGACGGCATATCGGAAACTCCAACTAAATCATTAATCGAATCAACAAGTTGCTGCTGTTCATTGTGTAACATTGGTGAGTTTGGTTTTGACTCGCCAGATCCAACTGGCTTTCTCTTTACACTAACTTTTCGAGGCTGGTCAGAATCTATTTGAGGGGGTAATGACTGCCCTTTATTTAGATCTTCAATGGGAGGAGGAGGAGCGGGTGGCAATGTGGGGAGTGGTTTATCGATAATCGGATTGTTTGACGGGAAATTTTGACGGTCAAGATCGGGTGAACTACTTCTATCATGGTCTAACCATGAGGTTTGAATTGCAGAAAGACTTGGAGTCGCAGTAGATGTTTGTGATGTTGGGGAGTGATGACGGTGTTGGACAGGCAACTGTACGCTCGCACTTCTATTAGGCGCTACTGACGCAGTAGAGAATTTCTCATTTGGTGATAAAGGGAGTGCTTTTGTACTACTGGGTACAATCGTTGGCAACGATGGCGTTGCACTTACCGCCGGAGCAGCAGACCATTGTTGTTGTATCTGTAATTGTTGCAATTGAAGCTGCTTTTGTAATTGTTCCAGTTGTAATTGTAATTGTTTTTGCTCTTTCTTTTGATTTTCGAGTTCTTGTCTTTCATCAGACACTCTATCTACTGCTGATAATTTTGGTGTGTAATATACACTTTTCCCATCGTCTTCAGTTATTTGACGAGGGGTTGGTTGTAATGTTTTTGGCGGCGGTAATGGTGGAGAAGCAGGTTGCTCTGGATCAGTCTGGATGGACAAATTATTCATGCCCATAGGAGGAAGAGGTGAGTCAATGGCACTCGTTTCAGCTATTTCTTCTCTTCGAGTAGTAGGTTTTGGAGTGGGAATATCAGTTTGTATCTCTCTATCAACATATACTTTTTTTCTTTCTGATTTTACCGACTTTGGTGTTGTCGCCTCTGCAATGACGCTATTCTGTTGTAACCGCTTTGCTAATGCGTCAACAAGTGGATCCAGATATTCGGTTGGTGCAAGAAGCAAATCACGAGGCTTTTTATGATGATGATAATAGTGATGATAGTGATGCTTGTCTTCGGGGAATTCGGATTGAGGTGGACTCGGGGGTGCAGGAGATGGAGGAGGTGCTGGCTTTCTTTTGACCACTGTCTGTGCTGCTGGACTACTAACGACCCTTCGTGGAACTACTTTTGGTAAAGGACGGTCTTTAATTTCTGGCTTTGGTTTCAATGGAGCAGGTTCAGGATGGAGAATTTCTTCTACCACTACCCATCTTCTTTCTCCAGGCGATACCACCAATTCAACCACTACCGATCTACCAAAAGTAGCTTTACGCACCTCAGTTTGTTCCTGACTAAGAGAACACATCCATACCCAAACGAAAAAGTCGGAAATGGCGATTTGAGAAACCCCTGCTGTGACCAACCCGTCAGCACTGATTCGGGAAGATCGTTTTTCGGTATTGTTATATCCCTTAGTCACGAAATTATTCCATTCATCTGTAGTAGCTGCTAATAGCCCCGGTCTGGAAGTGACTCCACGGCGCCCTCTCATATCTGGACCATCATCTGGATATGGTAAAACTTTTACTTCCTGACTGGGAACTCCTACTCGCTTAATCTCTTTTAACTGATCCTCGTCGTAGACGTAATTAGTCAAAGGTCGTCTTAACTCACCAGTGGATGGGTCAATGTACGCATGATTATAGAATTTTGACCACGTCTTACCCCGGATATCATAAGCTAGTTTCGGAGTGTCTTTGATCAGAATGGGGTGGTCTGTAATAAGTGGATTTTCATTAACCACTTCTTTAATGATTCTCAGTGACTCATCAGCTATTTTATACTCGATGCTCTCTGCCTCGTTGAACAGGAAATACAATGTATTAAAGTCATCTTCAGTAGCAAATACACTTGGGTTGTCAAACCGAATAGTTTTCGCCACTCTTCGCAACAAAACCAGTGGATTCGCAGAAAGTTTCCCCACTGTAAGTGTGACCATTGGCACCGCTACCAGTTTCGACTTATAGATCGGTTCTGGTGGGTAATCCTGTTCGCTTGCGAGCATATTTTCCAGCGGTCGTGGTAGAGCGGGCGGGCCACCACCCGGTCTTGGAGCGACCGACAAGGACCGTAAAAATGCGAAAAACATATGATTCGTTGCTTCTGCTGCCAGACTCCACGCCGCCAGACCTTCCGCAAAGCTCGTTGATTCCTTTGCGCCTGGTTTCTTGATATCAAATGCCCACGTTCCGGCCAATCGAACTACTTTTCTGCCCACCAGTCCATTCTGCCTTCCGTGAGTAACAATTGAAGCCAACAGATCAAAAAAATCAAACAAAATATTCCCATGGATACCGGTCTCTACGCAACGAGGCACAATCTTCACAAACGCGTCCAAAGGAAACCGCGCCTTGATCTCCTCTTCCCTGAATTGATTGTACACCTTCCAAGAAACAATCCCTCCTGGCAGTCTCGCCCAACACCATTTCAGCACCGCTGCTAGACACTACCCCGTCGTTTTGTTAGTTGTGTCCCTACGCTCTGCCTCCGGCGGCTGGGCTCCGCCCAGACCCGTAGCTCGCTTCGCTCGGGTTTGGACCGTATCTGCTACTTACATGTGGATCTGCTACTCTCACCAGACGAAGCAGGTCGTCGCCTTGTAATGGCGGTTTGTGTCGTGGAAACGCCTCTGTTACGAAATCTCGCACCTCTTTGGCATCGCCTTCTGGTCGATACGGAAGCAGCACAAACGGAGTAAGAACACCTATTAAACAAGTTAGATGCTGGCTATTTTCTGGTCTGCCTCCGGCAGCTGGGCTCTGCCCAGACCCGTAGCTCGCTTCGCTCGACTGCTGGGATTCGTATCGACCTACGCTTGTTATCCCCGCGACCGAGCGAAGCGAGCTACGGGTCTGGGCAGAGCCCAGCCGCCGGAGGCAGAGGGGGGAAACACCTACCTCTCGCCTTGAGTTCCAAAGTTAGACTATGAATGAGGCCTTCAATCACGGGCCGTGGGATCACGCTCTGGGAAAACGCATTTTGCGTGAAGAAGAAGTTCTTGTATCCAGTGGTGACGGGCGCGAGGTATGTTGCCTTCTTTTCATCTTTTTGGTTTTTGGTTTTGGTTTTGGCGCCGCCATCAGCTGGTGACGGCATCTGTGAATGTCACACTATCAGAGGAATAGTCGCGATATTGCTATTTTCTCTTTCCTGTCGATTTGCAAACTGATAATCCCCAATTGCACTGACTCTCAATCGTCAGCTGTGTGTGTTGTCTGGCGTCTGTCGTCAGGGAATGAATGAGTCAGTACGTCAGTAGTCAGTAGTCAGCCAAATGACCTGTGGGGTTCGTTGAATATGATGAATCTCTCTCTGCTCCGCTACCGCTACTGGGATATAATAATAATATAATAAAGTGCGTAGATGGTGCGTGAACGTACTGAGACCCACACCGCCTGTGGGGATATATCCAAGGCACGGCTGGCGCCAGGGGGTGGATTTGTTTACTTTTGCCGAAAACAAACAAATTTACACACGCGTCACCATCACCATCACCATCACCACCACTAGGGGGTCTCTGCCTCCGGCGGGCTCTGCCCAGACCCGTAGCTCCGCTTCGCGGAGGTGTATACGGTCCCTAGCGGTGCTGGGTGCTATGAGCCTCCGCGAAGCGGAGCTACGGGTCTGGGCAGAGCCCAGCCGCCGGAGGCAGACCAGGCATCAACATCGGTATCCGCGTGCCGTTCGCTGCTGCCTCTGTGTGCAATGGTCGGCGTCCGACCTGTACCCATGAAGGTCCTGGTCTCTCGGCTACGTTTCTGCCGGCTGGTCTGTGCTTCACGAGGTCTCTCTGGTCTGCCTCCGGCGGCTGGGCTCTGCCCAGACCCGTTGTCCTCCGCTTCGTGATATACGGTCCCTAGCGGTGCTGGGTGCTATGAGCCCTCCGCGAAGCGGAGCTACGGGTCCGGGCAGAGCCCGGCCGCCGGAGGCAACAGGAGATACTGGCTTGGAACATTGTTTTATAGTTTCCATCCTACGTATAATGAACGTTATTGTGTTACTATAAATACACACCGAACGGTAATGTTACACTGCACTCAGTGGCTGACGGTCTGTCTGGTCCTTAAAGTCACGAGCCTGCTGGTGGACATTCTCCCAACTACCAGTCCAGGTCCAGGTCCAGGTCCAGCTTCAGCCGTCCAGACGGCAGCGGCACAGACCAGCGAGCACAGGCCCAGAGAGAGAGGCAGAAGCACTGCCAGCTGAAGCCACCGTCAGTGCTCACTGGCAGAAAGCACCGGCTGAGGCAACGCGTGTCTCGGCCATAATCGACACATTTTGTTCCATCACAATACTCCCAACTGAGGAAAGGAAATTATTGAGTTTCATAGATACAGCCGTATAGGAGCAGGCGTGGGATCTGGACTGGACTGGACTGGACTGGACTGGACTGGGCTGAGCTGGGCTGGGCTGAGCTGAGCTGAGCTGAGCTGGTCTGGGCTGGTCTGGGCTGCCTGCCAGGTCTGCCTGCGTATCCGCACCCAGCGGACGGACCTCAGCAGGCTGCGCGTGAGTATGCGAAAGTCAGTGCCTGCGCCTGCGCCTACGTAAAGCCGCCTACCAGCAGGAATTTTTCTCTCGACCTAAAAATAAACAAATAAATATCCCTGAATATCCCCCTTTCGAGGAAGTGAAGAAGTGAAGTTTCTTTTTCACTTTTTTGAAAAGTTTTTGGTCTATTTATTCTACTTCGTCTTCGTGAGATTCTCAGGTGTCAACCAGTTAATTATTATTACCAATGTCTTATGTAAGTGAAGAACGAAGAGGATGATGGAGTAGAAGAATTATATGAATATATGGGTATATGATGATGAAGAAGAAGATGAAGATGGATGAACAGGTGATAGTGATAATGGTGCTACTCAATTGTATGGCAGACTCGCTGGTTGGTTGGTTGACTGTTTAGACCACCTAGCACGCTCATGTTCCCACTCTGGCTCGGTTGATTCTCTCTCCTTCTTAACCTCCATCCACAATCCAAGCCCTCCGCGAAGCGGAGCTACGGGTCTGGGCAGAGCCCAGCCGCCGGAGGCGACCCCGGCTCCCAGTACTAACCCGCCTGTGTGCAGTATCCTCCTCAGCAGCCCCAGCAATCGTATGGTGGTCCTCCTCCTCCTCAACAGGGGTACTATCAGACTGGACCACCCCAGCCTGTTTATATCCAGCAGCAGCCTGCTCAGCGTAGCGATGACGGATGTTGTTGTGGTCTCTGTGCCGGTATGGCCTGTTGTTTGTGCTTAGACTGCTTGTTTTAAGATTTAAGAACTGAATAGATTTTCCCTCTACTTCCACCCTTTTCTGCCTCCGGCGGCTGGGCTCCGCCCAAACCCGTAGCTCCGCTTCGCGGAGGACTTGGAGCGTCGTCATTTCTGCTGTGTTTCTGGCGCTCGTGATGCTACTGGTGGTGATGGCTTTCCTCCAACTAACTAAACTCCCCCAGCCTAGCTCCAAGCCCTCCGCGAAGCGGAGCTACGGGTCCGGGCAGAGCCCGGCCGCCGGAGGCATAGCATGGAGCCGCCGGAGGCAAATGCGGTTCTTAAATAAATACATCATCATTACAATACATGTAAATAAATATAGTTTCCCGTCTCTATAAACCCTTTGCCCTCTCTTTTAACGGCTTGACACCCATTAATACCGCCGCCAGGTCTGCTGGCAGGATGGGCTTCGCTATGTAGTTGACCATGCCCGACGATAGGCATTTCTGTCTATCTTCTCCTGCCACGTTAGCCGTGAGCGCAATCACTGATGGTCGTATGCTGGCTTCGTAGCGCTCGTTCAAATCCTGCGCTGCGGCAATCCCGTCTTTCCTGGGCATCTGAATATCCATCAAAATACAATCGTACATGCCATTACCGTTGCTCAACTCGCGTTCGCACATTTCCAGTACTTCAATGCCATCCTTGGCATGGTCCGCATTATACCCCATTCTCTTTAAATGCTGAAGTGCCACTCGTTTA
The DNA here is from genome assembly GCA_030565085.1 of Sugiyamaella pinicola. Lineage (NCBI taxonomy): Eukaryota > Fungi > Ascomycota > Dipodascomycetes > Dipodascales > Trichomonascaceae > Sugiyamaella > Sugiyamaella pinicola. The sequence goes on from JAJMAW010000144.1 coordinate 12,137, forward strand.
TTTATCATATTATCTTCGGCAAGAAGAATTTTCAGTGGATGCCGGACTGCCAGCGATCTAAACATACCCTTATCATGAGTAGTAGTTGCAAATCTCACTTGATTGCTGATACTCCATGATGACTTGAGTATCTTTCGAATTATTTGGGTCAATCGACTTCTCTGAACTGGCCTCATCAAAATGCCTGAAATGCCCTTCTCCTCGGTGTTCTCTGGAATTATAACGCCGAAAATCGTCATATAAACAACCTGCGTTAATGGGCTATGCTTTCTTATCGTTTTTGACTCTGCAAATTCCCCATTTTCCAACAGCTTGAAATCAATAAACACAAGAGAATAATAATTAGCGTCGTGATGTTGAACAGTACTGGCTGCTTCTGAGCTCGAACTGCATTGATCAACTTCAAACCCAAGCCTCTGCAATTCTGTTCCCAACGACTCCTTAGCAGTTTTATGACCATCTGCAATCAAACATTTCTTACCACGGTACATTCTCACATCTTTTTCTGATGGTTTCTGAACAGTTGCAACCAGATTAAACCAAAATGTTGTTCCTTCTCCTTCGGTACTTTCAAATGTTAATGTTCCACCCATAATTTCGGCCAACTTCTTTGAAATCGCCAGTCCCAACCCAGACCCTCCGTATGCTCGTCTTGCTGACCCATCAACTTGACTGAAAGCGCGAAAGATCTTATTTCTTGCGTTTTTGGGAATTCCTGTTCCTGTATCTGACACTGCGATCACAAATTCATACCGATTTTCCGACGACACTTTCTCAACCGTTGTTTCAACTACAATATGTCCATGCGATGTGAACTTGACAGCATTTCCCACTAAATTAATAATAATCTGTCGAACTCTAGTAACATCTCCATAAATAGTATCAATTTCACCACATTTGTTCAAGTAAACCAATTCCAAATCTTTTGTAGCTGCTGGTTCTGCTACAAGCTGCACTGCACTCTCAACGCATTCTCTTAACGAAAACGGTGAATTGTCCAAAGTAATCGAGCCATGTTCGATTTTGGAAAATGCCAAGATTGCATCAATAATATTCAAAGTCAAACCTGCAGAGCTTCGAATCGTCTCGACATATTCACGTTGAATCTCACTCAGGTCTGTATCCAAAAGAAAAATGGAACATGATAATAGAGCATTGAATGGAGTACGAATTTCATGTGACATGTTGGCCAGAAAGCTAGCCTTTTCTGCCGTGGCTTCTTCTGCTGCTTTCTTTGCCAAATCCATCTGTTGATAGAGTTTAGCTTTTTCAATTGATACTGCTGCTGCTGTACACAGTAACGTGGATAACTCAATTTTGGGTACCGTGAATACCTTTGGTAAACTTTGTTGCTCCACATACAGCGCACCAATAATTTTAATCTGGTTTTGAATAGGTAAGCACAGTACTGACTGAGAATGACGATGGTGAAAATAATTATCTCTGCCATAAACGTTTTCAAATCTTTTGGAATCCGTCCCTCTATTAATTGAAGATCCAGTGCTTATCACCTGCTGTAATAAATTAATTGGCGCAGCATCTGTTCTTACAATAAGAGGCTCGTGTGGAACAATGTTAACTCCATTCAAAATTCCTATCGCATCCACATAGAGCTCGCCATCCTCATCTAAAGATATAAACGTACAATAATCAGCGCCTAACGTTTTCATTACACTTTCAACAAGCTTGGTTATAATCGAACTCATGTCAATAGACTCGGAAATGTCTAAACACGCTTGAAGGGCTGCCTTAAACTCTTGGTCATGATCCGCTGCTTGTCTAGAACTGTTGTTATTTGTATACAGCCCAACAGAGCTTTTCCCATCATCACCGAACTTTCGTACCAACCTCATAGATCTTGTTGAAAACGACGCATTTGACGCATCTTCATCTATCACTTCATGGCCATCTGTTGACCCCTCTCTAAATAAATTGGATAAAATCCATCTCAGAGGTGAGCTGTTTTGCAGCAGAAATTTGGCTGGAGGCATGGATGAGCGTTGTCGGAAATCCTGCGCGATAGCAGATGTCTGTTGGTGTTGCAGGTCAGTGGAAGAGAGGCTCATACGTGACAATTCATACGAAGGCGATGCTAATTCACCATATTTGCCACTCAACTGTGCTACCTTCCTCTGCGCTCCCCATAGTGAATATAGACGACAGGCCTCTTTAATATACGTGAGACTTCTTTGTTTAGAATGGACTTGTAGATAATCACCACAACGCTCATTAATTATTGCTGCTTCGTGGATAAACCCTCCATCCAAGGCAAACTTGATTGCATCTTCATATGTGTCCAACATGACAATACTGTTGTCGCAATCGATATTCATTTCTGCTTTAATAAGCAAATACTTGTGAAGAAACATACTAGGGCATTGCTTGGACCAGATCTCTAAATCACTAGCAAATCGATTCAACTGAGCATCATCTGATTCACTCTTGGGGCATTTATCAATCAATGCCAACGCTCCATAAAATGTTACCATAACATGATATACGGTAATAGGAGCCTGAGAGATTAATTCGGGCAATTCATTACAAATGATATGAGCAGCGACATATTTATGGCGGTGAATAACTGCTAATAACATTTTCAGTAGGAAATAAGCATACTTTAGCTCTAATGATTTGCTCTCCATAACCTTCACTACCGATTCTTTGTTTCCAAAATATGCCCCTTCTAGACTTGACGGGTCATTGTTGCCAGATCCCATTAAATTATACAATCCCTGGACATGCAAGAGAATCCATAATTTGGCCGATTCATTATCATCAACTGGCTTAATACGTTCAAAGGATTTAAACACTGACTGAACAGGTTCGCCAGCGATAAGTTTACACAGCGGTCTCAAATCGCTACATTTTTTTGTTAGAAACACTCACATCATACAACCGCTGTCTGAACAAAGCCCAACTACTCACTATGAGGTACTCAAGTTAGCACTATTATTACTGATAACTTGACCAGACGAAAGTACAATATCATAATATCTATATTTCGCGTTAGTATAAGCACAATCATAGTCTAACTCCTATCACACAACCATACTTACCTGATAACTTCGGAAGGAGGTTCAAAATATATTGCCAATGTCAAAGCATAGTATTCATAAATTGTGATTCCAAAGTCCATGCTTATATCTGTATCGCATTCAGAAATGACAATAGCCAGTTTTGAATATTCATAAGCAAGGGTAAGATCGGCACTTCCTCCATCTTTCTGAAATAAATTGGCCAATGACAAAAGTGAAAAAGCACAGGCAGCAGAAGAACCACCATCCATGAACAGAATTAAAGAAGTGAATACTAACGAACGAAGAGCTTCAGTTTTACCCCACAAATAAAGACGAATACTCACAGTGGAAATAATTTGCTGGATAAGAAGAGTGTGAGGGTCAGTTGCACGCTTTACATTCGCCAACTCCCTAATCTCTGATACTGATACCGGAATCCTTGGCCTCAGTTTGCGGCAGTATTCTTTATTCCATTCGTCGTCTTCGCGAATTTCATACCCTAATGATTTCAATGCCTCAAGTCCAGTAGTAGTAGCCTTGGCACCTTCCTCTTTGCCAAAAAGCGCCATGGCCTTGATACGCAAAAGAGCAGCTTTGCTCAATGAAGATGGAAACTGTGAAAGAGAACTGTCAACCAGCTTAATACAATCATCGTAATTCTTACGATTGTACTGAAGCTCAACGAGTTTGAGGTTTATTTCCTCTGCAATCTTTGTAGAAGAATTATCAGGGAGTAACTTACTGGCTGTTTCAAAGTAGTCGTATGCCATATCAAAGTCAGATATCGCGTAGACGGCATTTCCAGCCATGGCATTGAGTTCTATGTAGACTGGTTTTTCATCTTTCTTAACAATCGGTACAGCATTCTTCAACTGATTGGCAATTTCAAGGAGCCTATGAGTTGGACGAGACTGGGCATCATCTTCACCAAGTAACCTTAGCCCAATTAAACGATGAGTTTCAAGAGCTTCCTGGGTGTCTAGCAATGAGTACACTGCCTGCTGGACCAAATCATGGTAAAATCTATAAGTAGAAGCAGCCGCTACTTCTCTAATTTCATCATCATACAGTTCAATATTTGTTGTACCTACTGGGTCTAAGAATGGGAATTTGTAATGAATACTAGTGGGTAGAATTAATTGAAAATCAAGAGCTGCATGGAGAGCAGTAGCAGCATCTGAGAATGACACATTAGCCCCAATAGCCAAATCTTCCAAAGTGAACGAATTACTACAAATACATGCGGCATATCTCAGAATTCTATTCGTTTCAGGGGGGAGCTTTTTCATTATCAGAATTACCACTTCCTTGACAGACTTGGGTACAGCTGATAAGTTAAGGCCTTCAAAATCCACCTTCCATTTACCTCCTGTCAGCCTATTAGTGTCGTCGTAGTAGATATATTGTTCATAGAACAGATATTTTAATAAAAATGAAATGAATAGAGGGTTACCTGTTGTTACAGTGTAAATAGTTTCTGACAAAGACTGTACTTGAGGGTCAACGGTTGTAGGAAGTGGTGGTGCTGTTGGGGGGGTTGGCTGTATTTGGAGGTTGCCGTCAATACCATGGTTTATAGGTGTCGTCTGTACAGAGGATGAAGCTGATGTCGCGTCCTTGTTCTCTTGACCGTATGGAGCTGAAATAGAATAGCTTCTGGGAGGAGCGGGAGTACCGTTATTACTTAGGTTATCGCTACCATTAGTAACACTCTGCGAGTTCTGGCTTCTGCGCCTTCTCCGAATGCCATTTCTATGATGTCTTGTTGATGAATTGCCAAATGTGTCGTTGACAATTTCACGTACAGCTTCAAATGACAATGGCTTTAAATAAACTTCTTCATATAATCCATTCAGCTCATAGGCCAACCTTGCCAATCCAGTATATGTACTCCAACTGTCAGGAGTTGAAGCACATACAAATTTGATATGCACAGATCCATCGTATTTTTCATTTGCAAACAAAGACAATTCTCGGAAGAGCGATAACTCACTTGGAGGACACCACTGAATATCGTCAAGGAATACAGTCAATCCCTGTCCACCGAAAAGACAGAATAAGCTCTTTACCACAAATTTAAATCGCATTTCCCTCGGCACCGGACCTAATGGTATTGATTTAGGCAACAACATGAGATACTCGTATCCTAAAAGCTCCTTTAATTCAGGAATCGGATTAAACAGAACTGATAAATCCACTTTAAGACTTGTCATGATTGTGTCGCGCCAATGGGTGATGTACTCTATTGACCCAGATAGTATCTGATGTACAATATCCTTCAGAACGGTCACAATGGTATAGAATGGCGGGCCTCGCTGGTATTCGTCGTACTTTGTAACCGAGAAAAAGGAGTTTCCTGCAATGGCCGATCTCTCTAATTCGCCAACTAGTCTTGACTTACCAGAACCAGGCTCCCCTACTACAAACACAAACTGGAAATCGGTTTCTTCGTTCTTTTTATAGCATAGTTGCAAGGCGGCCAGTTCGGAATCCCGTCCGTATATTAATTGCGGCACCATGAATGTTGACGAAACACTCTTCAACGAGCCAGGGACAAAATCTTCTTCATCAATGCTACCAGGATCTTCGAGACTTTGAACGACCATTTCCAGGTCTGATATGACTAATTTTGCAGATTGATATCTATCATCGGCATTCTTTTCAAGCATTTTCATAATAATTCTACTCAGAGTTTCGGGAACCCAGTCCGCTACGAGAGATGGAGCAATCGGGGTTCTTAAAACATGCATATGCGATAATTGAGATGGATCAGATGATCTGAACGGTAACCTGCCAAGCAAAATCTCATAAATAATACACCCAACGCTGTAAAAGTCTGCCCTGAAATCAACTAACCGATTGATTAAACAAGTTGTTTCGGGAGACACGTAGCCCATACAGTCTGCGATCTGCTTCAAATGAGTTTTACGATAACCTCGGGAGGTATCTTCTGCTCTTAGAGAGAAGCTGAAATCCCAGCCAGATATGAATGTATCTCCATTATCATCAATAAAGATGGTCGATGTAGTCAACCCATTATGAGTTAACGTGTGCCCGTGGATTTTGCCAATAGTTTTCACTACTCCTATCATCAATTTAAGAATATCAATAATTTCCTGAGAAGTCCTTTCTGGTATTTTAGGTGAGTCAGCGGTCATATTCGGTGGGCTATTAATGGACGGCGATGAATTAAGTGGTAGTTTGCTGTCCTTCTCTGTTGCCTTGACCTGAGGTAACACACTAGATATATACTTTTCGCGGAGTGTAACTAGATGGTTCTTGTCTGGATAGACCAGGACTACTTTAGCCGGTTCATCTCCAATTCTCAGACACCTCTCAGGTCTCAATACACCATCAATATGATCAATTTCAGTACTGGATGAACTTTCTGGATATACGACACTCCATTCGTGTCTGATGCGAGTCAAGTCTTCTAATGACCCTCTTGTCGATACCTTGATCAATACTGGCTCACCTGTTTCTTTATCAGTTGCTCGATACATACTGACACTATTGTAATAGTATGGATATATTGGCTGTAACTCGCTATACCCATCAACAGCAGGCAATTCAGGAATATCTTCTGCATTCTCTGCTGAATGATAGCCGCCCTGTGCAATATCCAGGACTGACGGTCTCCTTGAGCTACACATATTATTATTATCATCAGAAAGGTGTGTTTCTGAAGAGGAATAGTCCCAAGCCCTTTCTTTTGGCGCGTGAGAAACTGCTGATGCGATACTTGATGTACGGGTTCTAACTCCGCCAGGAGCCCCTCCTATATTAATACTCAGCCCATCGTAATTTCCATCAGAAGCACTAGTGGCCATACTGCCAGTGCTGGTTCCTACTCTAAGCAATGGAGGTCTAGGAAAATAGGAAGAGGCTCCGCTACTAGCGGGCGACGAAGATAAGGCCGAAGAATTATGAGCCAGCAGTCCAGGTGAAGTAGTCACCAAGCTAGGCGAATACGTCAAAGGCGACAGTCGGCTATTCAGAGACGCTTCATTTTTGACGTTACCAAAAGTGGGAATATTGAAAGTCGGTTTAGGTCCTGGAGATGTAGCGCTACCAGAGAGATTAGTGATATCGAATGCACTTGCCAACGAAACAGCAGTGGCAGCTCTATGAATCTCATTACCATTGCCATTGCCATTGCCATTTCCATTGTCATTACCATTACCACTGACACCATTATCATCACCACTATCACTAACACCAGTATCAGCACCTATCAGACCTTTAGAGACTCTACCTATTCCTATTCCTACCAATCCATTTCCATTGTTGTCATCATCTGACACGCTCGCCACTGCTGGTACTACTGACACTGTTGCGTTCCCGTCCATATTGAAGAGGTGGTGACGACGCAAGAGCTGAATCTAATCAACAGTTAGTTATAAACTATATCCCATTCGCTCGCGCGCTCGCTCGGTTACAATCAGAGTATACTCGCACTCGCAATCCACAGGCAATCACTTACAATCAACACTTCAACCGTAAACAAGTGCAACAGCAACCTTCTCTATATCTATCTATCTATAATTGCTATTATACACTTCGAATCACACGATCACTTGAAATGTCTGATTTATTTGATTGTTGTATCCTACGTGTTCTCAGATTCCTTATATTCAGACATTTGCCAATGTTACTCTCTGCACGGTCTGTAGTAGCCAGGAGTTTATAAAGGGGTTCGTGATCTAATATGACTAGCGCTGCTGCACCCACCAAATTACAGTTCATCTCTGACATTAGCACATGACGTCAGGTGCCACTTTTCGTCAACACCAGATCTCTATTACCAGGAACCCTAACCTTCAGTGATGTAACGGTATCTGCGGTACCTGCATACGTACCTGCTTTTCGATCTAAGCTAGGAGAAGTTACTCTGGTTCAACTCCTGGTCTATCTCCGTACGTACGAAGAATTAAAGTGGCTGTATTCGGGTTCAGCTTGATAGTTTCTGACTCTAGCACTCCGCGAAGCGGAGCTCCGGGTCTGGGCAGAGCCCAGCCGCCGGAGGCAGAGCCAAGGAGGTGTATTCATGTTTAATGTTTGTTAGATGTACTGAATTAATCAGATTCGTCGTCAGATTCTTCTTCAGATTCTTCTTCTGCTTCTTGGAGCCATGTGACCCACTGGCCAGCTACGCTACGGACAGCCTGTAATTCTGAAGTCGAGGTAGATAGGGGGCTGTTCCACCAATCATAGACGCTGGCTTCTTCTACTATATCCTTGTCGTATAAGGTGGAAGCAGCATAGTACAGTAGTTTGTCTCCGTTAGTTTGCCTGGTGCACTCTTGTTGTAGGTAGAATAGTAATTCGGATTGGTCTTTTTCGTCAAATACGATTCGCGATAGAACAGTTTTCCACTCAGAAAACATTTTGGTAGTGGCTGCTTTTAGTTCTAACGTTCCAGTGTTAACTAGTTTGCTGATGTGGAGAACAAGAGCATGGACAGTGGCTCTGCGAACATCCTCATGAGGGACATTCATAGTCATACGAAGAGTGTTGATTTCTAATAATGCAATTTCCTGGCTGTGGTTGTCCATGATCGATCTTTCAATAGAGGCGAGTGCCTCTTTAAAGAAGTCCTCTTCGTCGTCGTTATCTTCAGAAGTAGCCGTGGCGGTACTTAGAGTTCTATGATGCTTCCTGCGTTTCTTCTCACCGCTTTTACTAGTGCTCTCGATAGATGAGTCAGAGAAATTCAACTGCTCCATGTTGTATACAAGCCCGTCAACGGCGTAGTCTACTTTGTCGTTGTCATCATCGTCAGAGAAGTCTGATTCGTGGAAAACAAACCCTTTACCATCCTGGCCGACGATTGAAGTAGCATTTTCTGGGCTATTTGGACTCTCTCTTCCGGCCTCTTTTCCACTCTCGCCTTCTTCGTCATCATTGTCATCATCTTCTTCCTCCTCATCGTCGTCCTCGTCGTCTCCATCATACAGCTCTTCTCGTGTACTCATTGTCAGCTTGATATTGCTTGTAATAGTACGACCAACGCCTACAACACACCCTTGAGATATAATCACTCCGGTTTCAACAATGCATCCTTTCTTTAATGTACAGTTGTTAGCAATGATGGAATCCTTCACAACGACACCATCCTCAATAACAACATCGTCCCAGATATAGCAGCCTTCTAATCTAACGTTCTTGCCAATCTTACACCTTCTGCCAATGACACTTTGCTTTACATCAGTGCCATCGCCAATAAACGTGTGTGATCCAATGGCAGTTCCACTACCAATATTACACGATTGGGCCAGCACCACTCCGTCTTCTTTGTAAATGTGTCCCTTTTGATATGTATATGTCTGATCCTCTAGAACATTGTTATCTGGTGTAATAGGATACGTATATCGTGAAATTATATCCTTTGAAATGGCGTCGTACGTCTGAATACTCTGTACTCTAGCAGCATATCCATGGTTAACGATATGTGCATAGATAGTCTTGCCTAGTAAATCCGAAGTTAAAATGCCCCGCACAAAGTCCGATCTGATATGGTCATAGTCGAAATTCTCTGTAAACAACGCCGGTACATCTTGGGTACAGATATCAATTTGACAGTCAATCAAATCATTTCGAATGGAAATATTTTCATGCTCACTTAAGAGTTCTCCGTCAATCGACACTTTATTTGTTGAACTAGAAGCAACTTCATATCTCAGACATCGGTTCGTTTCATCGTCTAAAACGTACAGACCAGGCTTCGATCTCTGCCTTGTTCTATGTAAAGCACTTGCTTCTCGAAGTACAACAGTCATGATAGCGTTTTTGTCTTTGAGCTTTCTCTCATTATGAGCCTTGACCACTTCACTAATATCGATATTACACACCACATCACCACCAATTAATAAGAAATCTGACCGGATCATACCCTTTGTATCCAAATCTCTCATCACATCACCCACCGACAAACTTTCAGGTAAAGCTACGGTGTGAATGACAAAAGGAGACTCGGGGCGGTTCCATTTCGAATTCTTGATATACTCTTCAATCTGATCAGCATGCGCACAGCTCATAACATATACTTCACCAACACCGGCAGTGGCCAGGAATTCCAACGTGTACTCAATTAAAGGGGTGTTCGCTAAAGGGATGAGACACTGGCCACAGGTGTTAGTGGTGTCAAAGCCCCTGGTCTGTCTCCGGCGGCTGGGCTCCGCCCAGACCCGTTGCTCGCTTCGCTCGTTGCTAGGACTGTATGCAGATGACGGCGAGCATGCTCTACACTCAACATGTTCACTAGGCGGCTTTCTCACTTACTCTTGGACTATCAATTGTCAAAGGATAAAACTTATTCTGATACGAATCACTCAGCACTACTGCTTGAAGACGCTATAACATGTTAGTATAAGTTATATGGCTTCTCGGTCCGTTTTAGTAGATAAGGTCGAAGGAGTCAATCTCCATCTGGCAATCACCAAGCCCTGTCTGTATGTCTGTCTATCTATTCTTCCTCCTGCTCGCTCTTACATCATCTTCTTTAAGGGCTTGAAGATCCGAAGGACCCTTTTTGCTCTTTTCTTTCTTTGGTGGCATGGCGATTGAGATATGGCGATTCAATTGCCACCGCTTTTTTATATGATTAATCAGACTATCTCAGTATTTCAATATCTTTAATTTAACTAGATCAGAAAAAGTGACGAATATCTGGGTAAGGCCAGTGAGCAAAATATGTGCTTTATGCGACTTATGGTGCTGATGAAATATGCAGGCTAATAGGTCTACAGATCGAGCGTTATTATGTCAAGCTGTTCTTTAAATAAATGAATATTTAGAGTTCCCTTTTCAAAGGTGATGGGAAACTTCATAAACGTTTTGGTCTGAACTTTTTGGCTATATAATCCAGCATTTCTTTTTACTTATTGCTTCTTTTTTGTCAGTTGTAGAATCCACTATCGCTTATTCTGCCCACCTTGTCGGTTTCCCCTGAGCACGTATAAGAACGATCGTACATATTACCAGCAGGTTGATGAAATATATGCAAAAAAAAAATTAATAAAAGGTTTAGGAGGCAACAAAATATCATAAACCAATCCGAAATATCAAGCGGCTAGGCAGTTTCGCATTTCATGCCAGAAGAAATCGAGTTGAGGGGAATTCATCCTCATTATATTGAAACAGATTCTGGCTCAAAGGCATATACTGGAGGAAGCAGTAGCGAAAAGACTGGTAAATCGGGCCGTCGATATCTAATAACGAAAATAGTTATTGTCGTGGTACAGGCAGTTTTAGTTGTTGGCTGCTTTGTCAGCTATGAGCATTTATTCGTGATTAGCAGCTACGGAGCAGCAGCGATTGCAGCTGGATCGATGTCTGGCCTCGCACAGGGTCTTCTCCAGGCCGTGACGCTGCGACAAATTCGACTTTCGAATATTGTCAAATTTTACGTGTGGGGAGTTATCAACGGACTTTGGACAGTGAGTAGTCTTCATTGTTGGATGTTGTTCTTGACTAACATGATAGAAATTCTGGACGGATAAACTAAATAGCATGTTTGAGTGGGCGCCAGCAAAAATCATTTCGGATCAACTACTGGGAAATCCATTCTCTATCCTTGTATTTCTGAGCTATAGTGCTTACTGGGATGGCAAAGACCCAAGCATTTATTTGACAAAGGTAAGTCTCCTTGGACCCCGTCCGGCGGCATGGCCCATTGTTCCGCTTCGTGGAGAGGTAGAAACGAGTGACTAACATTTGTACAGCTATTCATTAATACCGTACGAACAAGCTTGTTGGTATGGCCAGCAGCTTCGATAGCAGTGTTCTATTTCATTCCAGTGGACATGATTGTGCCATTTAATGCATTGGTGAATCTGGCTTGGACGGTGGTTCTGGGACTGATATCATAGACTAAAAATTTATAAAAATATTTATTTGCATATAAAAATAAAATTCATTCGGGAACTTGGTAGAGTCGCGGGGGAGGGTGGAAACAGATAAAACACATCATTCATTAGAAAACAATATAATAAATATTTTTTATACATAAACACCCAAAATCCATCATAAGGTCGTATTTTTTTTATCTATCTAGTCTTAGGACTAAACATATATTCGCAGGTAATATCTTTAAATCCTAGAGACCTCAGCATACAGTGGGTCAACATTCTTCGTCCTTCAGCAACAATCTCCCAATCCATATCTTCGAGCGATTTTCTAACCAACCGCAGTAATCCGACAGTGTGGCTTTTGCCCATGGCATCATCTAACTGCGAACTTCTATAGCATGACATTCGGTACAGAAATTCATAACCATTTTCAAGTTCCGGGATATGGCCTGTCGTTTGATCAATGAGATCAACGACTTCTTCTGGGTTGTCCACCCGTTTATTGACTGCCTTCAACTGTGGGAAGTCTGTTTCGTAGTTCTCGAGAGCATCAGTTTCAGGGCCTTCAGCACAAAATCCGTAAACCCAGACCAACATAGTACAGATATAAACCATATGGGCACGTTTGCCAATGGGGTCATCACGACCAACATAGTCCATTTTTATAATATCATTGAAAGAAGGAAGAACAGTGGCCCCTCCTCCTCCTCCCATGGAAGATACTGGTTCTTCACTTGGCGTGGCTGCTCCACTAGGAGCAAGACTTCTGGATACCAAGTGAGAACAAGAACACTTCAGGTAACTATAGGAAGAACCCGGGCTATGACTGCTGGCTTCTTCATTCTTTTCCTGCTCGGCTGGAGTAGATAAGAATATCTCCTTCAAGAAATGGATTGCATGCCATAGTGCCTGCTGACCACAGACATTACGGATTAATTCTTTGATTCTGCGTGCACAATTATCTTGGTCGATTTTCCGAGTGCGATGATTGAACGTTGCAGGACAACCAGCAAATGTCTGGAAATCAAGCGGTGAGCATAACATTACAATGTGAGCTAAATGATAAAATGGCCATGTACAGCCATGGATATCAAGAGGAGAAGGAGAGTGTGTATGCAAATGTCCAGGTGACGAAATTGGAGGAGATATTGATGATTTTCTACCGTTGGTTAGTAAAAGATCATTTTCATCTTTCTTTTCTGCGTCAATATCAGCGCTAGACTCATCATCGATTTCTTTCAGCCAGCTTTCATCTAAATCCCGTTTCCAAAAATCAAATGCTGGAGTCAAGATATCTCTCCAAGTATTTCGAAATGCACCCCAACCAACACTAGATGCTTGTAAATCTCTCTGCTGCATTTGAATTGTTATACATAGTAATCCACTCAGAAGCACCCGACGGCCAAACGGACCAGTATCAACATGAGTTTTGTTGAGCATTTTCTTTAATTCTACTAGGAATGGCTGGGCAGTCGTGCGAGGAATACATTTTTCGCTCGGATACTTATCCCACAATTCTTCAGAACATGGTAGAGATAATCTTATTTCATGAACTGACATTACTAAGGAATGGCCAAATAATGCAGCATCAAATACATCGAGACAGAAAGCCATGAGTGCCGCACGCTTAGTAGCTTCAGTTTCGATCCATCTTTGCCATGGATCTAGTTCTCGAGGAGTATCGTCACCAGTTAGTGCAGAACCACGACGAATGAGCTGGAGCAGCGTACCATGATGAATATGAGCTCTTTCGTGTAATTTTCTATTGGTGAGAGATTTCTCATAAATTTCAAGTAATAAAAGCGACTGAATGACCCATAACTTCGCAGGAGGACATAAATCTGGTGACCCAAAAATAATCCATCTTAAAGGTTCGGCTATCTTAATTGCAAAGTCCTTGGCGTTATCGAAATGTGCACCAATCATAATCATTGCTAGAAGCAATCCTGCTGGACACGTATCAGCCTGGAAACTTGGCTTGTGTAATAATGGGTATTGGGGGTGGAAATACATCCAATATTTAGCAATGAATGTTTGTAACGACGGTAGACTGGAATCTTCGTATGCATCTAATGAAGGAATTAACGAGATTAGATCCTGTCGTTTACTCTCACTCATAACTACTTCATCTTGTGTCACAGGAGGAGACAAAAGACTATGAAGAGACAACGGAGAATCAAATGTATAGAATGATGGAGATAGCAGGGGTTCTTTTGTATTGGATAACATGGCATCAGAGAATAGCCAAGAAATGAGATCCGGCGTGGCATCATTTTCGCTACCAGAAACAGCAGAAGAAGTGACTGTGGTTACAGAATTTGAAGTCCCGCCAGGCGTTGTAGTTGAAGTACTGGCTGTAGAAATTGATGAATTGTGGATGTTGTTAGCAGGTGGCGGTGGAGGTGGAGCCACAATTAGTGTGGTACCGTTGTTGCTTGTATTTGTGCCGCCACCACCATTCTGTAATGCATTCGTCGTTTGTACTATATTACTATTACTAGTACTATTACCATTGTTGCTGTTGGTACTGTTGATACTAGCGGTGCCATTAGTACCATGGTCGTGAGGTCCAAAAGCAGGGTCCAGTATCGAATTAGATGACATTTGTGGCGGGCTGTTGACGGAGTTTGATGATAATAATACAGTTGTTCGTAGGTCGGATATTCTCCGGTCAATGTAAGCACTGGCTGGAGAAGTGGCCGTGTCTAATAGAGGGCCGTTCAAGCCCATCAAAGGAGATAATGAGGGTCCATAGAAGGAACTAGGCGCTGCAGTAGTAGTTGAAGCATGATGTATTTTATTGCTGGTTGTAGGAGGTAGTAGTTGCTGCGATGAGCTGGCAGAACTAGAAGGATTGAAAAAAGAAGATGGTGGATGATTTTGATGAGTTGATGAAGAGGACGAGGTGGTATTACTATTATTACTCGCACCATTATTGCTACTGTTGTTGTGATTATTGTTACTGTTACTATGGCCATTGGGCTCGTCGTCAAAATAAAGTCCATTACTTGCAGGCTGTAAAGTGAACATGGAGGAAATTTTGGACGTCATACCAAGTAATCCTGGAGAAAAGGCACTCGTCGGACTCTCCACCGATGATGCAGTGTTGATGCTATTACCATTGTTATGGCCAACGCTGCCGCCGATATTAGACACTGAATGAATTACGCTATCGCCATTGGAAGTGCTAGTACCATTAGTGGCAGTATGAATATCGTGGCTACCAGTATCACTATCATTATCACCCCATGGATTAATAATACCTCCAGACCCTGGAGTAGTTGGAGACGGTCCTGTTATCGATGACCCCCGCCGTTTGGATTTCAAGGGCCCTTTTTTCTCCACCAACCTCTTTCGATGCCGTTCTACATGCCTTTCCTTGAGGTCGATACGTACAAACGTTTTATCACAACCTTCCCAATCGCATTGAAAGATTTCCTTAGGTTTGTCTAGACACTCTTGTTAGTACCTTAAGAAGGTAGAGGGGACTCTGCCTCCGGCGGCTGGGCTCCGCCCAGACCCGTAGCTCCGCTTCGCGGAGAAACAGGGATCGTGAAGCGAAGAAACAAGTAAATATAGCAACAACAACAGCCAGTAGGAGGAAAAGTGATGAATGGAGGAGGCTGATTCATCAGAAGGTAACTTAGCAACTGGGAGACAAGCGTTTGCGGGGTCGTGGAGTAACTTACGATTAAGCTGATGTCGACATAAATGTTCGAGCCGAGTAAACTTCTTGCCACACTGAGGCTCTTCACAAGTATATTGTTTTTGAAGACCTTTGCGAGATTTACGGCGTTTCATATCCCCGCTACTAGACGGAGAATCTGGTGGTTCTCGTTTCAGAGTATCATCAATTACCATCATGACGAAAGTGTTTTCTTCTTCTCGTGTAGTTCAAAAAAATTTTAATAGAGTCGCAATAATAATAGTAATAATAATATGTTTAAAAAATGACGAATGAATAGAAAGTAAAAAAAAAACCCACAATATTTAGTACTAAGGGTATATTAAATGGAGTAGAACAATAGTGCAATACCAGTAGTGCAGTATTACAGTAGTAGCATAATACCGTACTGCTGGTAGTGTGGCAGTAGCAGACAAAATTTCGCACAGCTTTGTAGTGGTAGTAGTAATAGCCATGTAAATATTAGCGCAGCGCGAGTGCGATCACCAGCCAGTTTTACGGATAATAACTACCTACATATGAATAGCACGGCGTAGTCAACCAGAAACTCTCCGATTGCGGAGGGGGGATGACTAAAAGCTGGAGTGGAGATGTCCGAAAACTGAAAAAATTATTGCCGGGATGTAAGGGTAGTGGTTAGGGAAGAAGCCAAACCGGGGCATAGATGCGGGGGTGTGGCCGCTCTCGCTCTCGCTCAGCCTTGCTCTGCCTCCGGCGGCTGGGCTCCGCCCAGACCTGTTGCTCCGCTTCGCGGAGGGCTTGGACCGTTGACGGTCGCAGCACAGTCCTAGCACAGTTCTGGTACAAGAGCAACCGCTCAACGGTCCAAGCCCTCCGCGAAGCGGAGCAACAGGTCTGGGCGGAGCCCAGCCGCCG